>CAUYPK010094633.1:0-26056 GCA_963574355.1 Loris lydekkerianus
ACCGATGAGCCACCCAGGCACTTCCCAAAGGCGAAACCCCACCAAAAAAAGATCATGGTTACTGTATGGTGGTCAGCGGCTGGTGTGATTCACTATAACTTTCTGCAACCAGGCTAAACCATCACAGCAGAATCCTATTGTGAGGAAATCGACGAAATGTACCGAAAATTGCGTCAGCAGCAGCCAGCACTGGTCAACAGAAGAGGTCCGATCCTGCTTCACGACAATGCCCGGCTGCACGTCTCACAAATCACCATCCGAAAATTAAAGAAATTGAGCGTCAAAGTTCTGCCCCACCCACCATACTCCCCAGACCTCTCGCCAACTGACTACCATCTTTTCAAGCACTTCAATAACTTTCTCACTGGTAGAACCTTTGCCAATCAGGACCTAGCAAAAACGGCCTTTGTTGACTTCATCGAATCCCGAGCACCCAATTTTTATGCCGACAGAATTAATCAACTTGTGTTATGTCGGCAAAAGTGCACTGATTCAAATGGCACTTATTTCGATTAAATTGAATAAATATTCACTGAGATATTACAGTTTAAAGTAGACTCATAAAAACGAACAAAACTTTTGAAATGACCTAAATATAATGCCAAGAAAACAACATACCACAATGTAATAAAACAAAAATGAGCCATGGAATTTTTTTCCTACTCCTGCCACCTGCCCCACCCCTATCCCAATATTCTTGAGAGAAGTTTTTCCTCCCATATAGTAATAACTGGCTTTTAGTTGTCTGAGTGAAGCCTCAACTCAGAAAACTCAAACTCATGAAACTGAGTGCAACTGTAGAATGAATACCACTGCTTAACCTTATAAACCACATACATGCAAAAACATGTAAGAATATCACCATCTTACCTTTGGGTTTTTAGTCTAGCTCTTGAGAAAAGAATTTTGTAAAATAAATAAATAAATAAATAAATAATAATCTAGAAAAATAACTATATATTTTTAATACCATATATACTTGAGTATAAGCCGAGTTTTTTCGGCACAAAATTTGTGCTGAAAAACCCAAACTCGGCACAAATTTTGCGCCGAAAAAACTCGGCTTATACTCGAGTATATATGGTAACTATATAATAAGTGCCCTGCTAACACATCAAAATTTTGCCTTGCTACACCTGAGTGCTTACTAGATGTATAGACTATAAACTTACTCAAAGGAGATTTATTAAATTAAAATTGGCAACTTGTCTATGAATGCACAAATTTTAAATGAGGCACCTTCTACAAGGTTTTCCTGCCTCAAAGAAAAGAGACAACTTATTAAAAAAAAAAGGCATGAATTTCATCCCAATTCAATCCAATGACTCAATGAATAAACTTCAATTAAATTATAACCACCCCTGAGACAACAGTTAGTATTCTACACATAGGATAGGATACCATTTCATTATTTACACTGGTGAACAAATCAATTAGACAAGAGTTTCATTATTAAGCAATGATCCAACTATTTAGGTGAAGATGTTTTAGAAAAGGGAGTTAGAAAACCAAAAGATCTCTAAAACAAACATGCAAAAACATCCTACAAGCAAGTTTACTTCTTGAATAGGCTGTACATAATTAAATATAATGTTATTTATTTATTTATTTATTAAAAGTATAAGCTTTTCGGATCTGGCATATACAAGGAATTCAACAAATTTTACATTATCAAATAGCTTGAGTTCCTAGACCATCATAACAAATATACTAAAATTTAAAATTTAAATAATAGAATTTTCCCTAGTTCTATATCTAATAGTAACAGTATTTTGTGTAAAAGAAAGGAGGGACAGAAAATAGATTATCAAGATAAATTTCAACTAACATAACTTTTACTTGCTATTACGATGGTGTTGATTAGATGCCATGAGTTTTATTATTAGCAAGTTATTTCCAGGTGGATTAAAACTATTTTATACTAAAATAATTATACAAGACTTAAACAAGCACAACTAAGCAATGAAAACACAATACTAACATTTTTAAAATATAATAGCCAAAAAAATCACTGCACTAAGTACATGTATACTAACAATGTAGCAATCAAGTACTCTAATGGTTATTACATACAACAAAAAGAATGTTATATACCAGGTATTTTAGAAAGTACCATACATTTTGTTTGAAAACTGATAAACCACTTTTATGTAACTTAGCAGAGAATCAAGTATTACTGTACTTTAATCATAAAAGAAACTGAGGAACCAATAAAGGTTTGATTTCATTTCTTGGCATAACACATCTAGTATCTTCTTAGATAAAAAGACAATCCATATCCTTAATTTGTGTTTCACTAATAATCTATTACCAAAGCATCTGGATACAAAGTTCTAGAAAAAAAATGGTTGCTTCAGATTTTAACACTATGAAGTCATTGGACCCTGCCTCAAATTTTGGTTAAGTTTGAACCAGTTAGATTTCATTCCAGAGATTTCAAGAAGAAAATGAATTAAAGGAGCAATTAACAGGAAAAATTTCTTCTAGGTCTCCCTCTTTGACAAATACTTTCTAAGATTCCATAGGTTTTTACAAAGAGTGGTTCAGAATCATAAAAACCTTGTCCATTATCCTAGATGCAAAATCTTCCAATATCAGAATCCAGACAAAACTTAATTTCAAATCTTACATCATGGTTTAAAAAAAAAAAATGTTTCTTCCATTAATTCTAGCTTATTCATATAAATGGTTACTGATGTTCATTGAAAGAAAAGTTCAGTTAGAAGAAAGTTACCTTTTGGCTCAATCTGTAAATTCTATAATCTAATTTCTACAGTTGCTACTACTACCAGGGAACTATTTAAAATATTTTTAATGACATATAGATTAAAACAGTAAAGTTTTTTTTTCAGACCTCAAGTTTCTACATCATTGAAAAATGTAGGAATCAGAAATCTAAACCCAATTATATTTGCTATTAGCACAGAGTAGATAATTGAGATGATACGGTCTTACTTAAAAGTTCAATTTAAGCAAAAGCATATGCTGCTGGTGTTCAAAACAATTGCAGCTTCCTCTGTTCATCAGAAATACTTCCAGTAATTTACTAAAGGAGTCCACCTTGAAATCCATAACTGTGTGTCGTAGTGTTGAGACAGGAATCTTGAGAAAAATTTCAGTTTCAGTCTTCTGGAAAGCCAAAGAAGAAAAAGATGCTCATTGCCACTTTGGTGAATCCAAAGAGAAGTACGAAAGTTACTACTCTAGAAACTATCTTAACCAAATGGAATGGCTGCTTCAGTTTTTAAAACTATGTAGTTATCAGACCCTGCCTTAAGTTTTGTCTTCACCTATTATCATTACCTTATTACTGAATTTGAGCCAGTTAGACTTCATTCCGGAGATTTCAGACAGAAAATGAGACATCTGGGGTATTGCTCCTCCTAGATTAGATGAGAAGGAAAGGTATAGCTGGGTGTTGTTTGCTAACTATCCATCTTGACCTTAGTAGAAGATTTATAAAGCATGGGACTCATTATCAAGATGTTAATTTTGTTGACTGTTCTTTCCTTTTCTTTTTGTCCCAACTATTTGCTTTCATATATTCACTTTAGCTTAGTAAGCAACATTACTCATAGAAAGAGCTTCAATATTTCCTTTAGGCATCTTCAGTATGAAATCCTTTAATTTTTGGTTCCAAGAGGTTGCAATGGCAAGGCAGCTTGTTTGCAGGCGACAGAATATAGCTCAGAACATGACTTGAGCAAAAGAAAAAAAAAAAAACTGACTGTGTTTGAAGTTGATGTTGTAGACTTGGAGAAGATAAATATATTGATTCAGTGTTGGAATCAATACAGCCTCTTTCATAGCTATTTATATTCAAATTCATTTTGATATTTGTTAGTAAGCCAAAAGTCAAGCCTATTTAACACACATATTTTAGGTTCACTCTTCAAAGTTTAAAAAAAAACCAGATACTCAAATCTCACACCAAATTTCTGATTACCTGAAATTCACTACCTGATACAATATCCTGTTAAAGCTATTTTTGCAATATTCAATGTCTTTATGAAGAAGTAACCAAATGTATATGAATGATTATTCATAAAAGTTAAAAGAATGAATACTGACTGGAAAATAAATTGTGTGAACTAAACTTTAGTTTTTTGTTTTGCTTTGTTTTTTTGTAGAGACATAGCTTCACTTTATCACCCTCAGTAGAGTGCCGTGGCATCACAAAGCTCACAGCAACCTCCAACTCCTGGGCTTAGGCGATTCTCTTGCCTCAGCCTCCCGAGTAGCTGGGACTACAGACACCTGCCACAATGCCACAACACCTGGCTATTTTTTTGTTGCAGTTTGGCCAGGGCTGGGCTTGAACTTGCCATCCTCGGTATATGGGGCCGGTGACCTACCCACTGAACCATAGGCACTGCCCTGAACTAAACTTTCAATGTGTTTTTTTTACTATACCAGATGTGAAACCAAATTATCATGGACTGTGTCATGATTTCAGCACTACAGTTGGCAATTAATAGTCAAATATTCCATCTAATTTTTTCCATTTTTTTCATGACACTTCTTCAAAAATTCCTAAAACAGAATTGTAAGATGAATTCTAAAATCCAGTAAATTCTGATAAATTCTGTTTCTCTAAACTCATTACATCATTTGTTTCAATGGAATACCAGTTCTATTGACGTAGTCATACAAAAAAAGGCAATGATGACATTACAATTTCAAAGTTTCCTGTTTTCTGATAATTTCTGCCAATTCAAGTGACATAAAACTATTTTATCAATGTTTATCACAAATCTTATAAGGATTTTATCCTCTGGAGAGTTGTTTCATAATTCTAATAATCTGACTTATCCAGATGAATTGAAAAAATGACCCCATGAAAATATTGCTAATCAAATCTCCCAACAGTTTTTAGAAGAGAACACTCCTTAAACAATGTTTACCTAGCTGGTGCTAGATGCTGCTTATTACAATATAACTTGCATATTAAAACTGAAACACATCATACCACACAAGGGACAACAGTATCAGAACAAAAGCTGATAAATACATGCTGTAAAATCTGATAAATTAATCCATTTTTACCTAAAAGCATTATGCTTTATTTTATTTATTTATTTATTTACTTTTGAGACAGAGCCTCATATGTCGCCCTTGGTAGAGTGCCATGGCATCACAACTCACAGCAACCTCAAACTCTTGAGCTCAAGCAATTCTCTTGCCTCAGCTTCCCAAGTAGCTGGTACTACAGGCACTTGCCACAACACCTGGCTATTTTTTATTGCAGTTGTCATTGTTTAGCTGGCCCGGATCAGGTTCAAACTTGCCAGCTTTCATGTATGTGGCTGGTGCCATAACCACTGTGCTAAGGCCGCCAAGCCTATGCTTTATTCTTAAATGGCACATACTATTAAGAGACAAAACTGTTTAATTAAATATTCATACCTTCACTAAATTGGTTCTCTGATGAAAGCATATTTCCTGATGACAAGGGACCAACTGAACTTGAGCTTTCCACTGTCTGCCTCTTCTCAAAACTAAACTCTGGAAGTCTTGGAGCCTGGGGTCTGGTTTTTCTTGCAGGATTCAAGAAAAAACAGTAGGCACATCGAAAAGCTGCAGAGAATTTTTTTAAAATAAGCAAAACCACAACCACAGAAAGTTCAAAGTCTAACCAGATAACTCACAATATTACTTTTGCAGATTATTCAAAGAATACTTCAAAAATTACTTATCTCTTATGAAATTCACATGTTATTTTAATAATAATATGGTAGATATTCTAAACAAAGCTAATTTTAAAGCATGCTTTCTAATTATTATTAGAATTAAGAGTCTAAATTCAAAGCAGAAAAGGCAGAATAAAATACACAGCAGGTTAGCCATGTAGTAAGTTACATAGCAGGTTGAAAGCAAAACAATATTAATCATTTAAATTAATTAGTGAAATTGTATTTCAAATCACCCGAGTCAATTGGTACTTTAAAATTTGGAACCTTGCTCATTTGCCCAAGAAAATATAGCATGTCATATTTCAGAAGCATAAAGTTACCATAGCAGTTTTTAGTAGTGGCTACACATGAGAATCATCTGTGGAGCTTAAAAAAAAAAAAAAAATGCTGATGTCTGGACCCCATCCAAGATCAATTAAAGCAGATTCTTTCTAGGGGTCCTGGGTATCATAATTTTTTAAGCTCTTCAGGTGATGCACAGTGAGGTTGGAAAATTACTGGCCTAGAGGTTATACATTATATGAGGAAAAAACCTGAGTTTTTTTCCCTGCTTTGCTCTGTGTAATCAATACAAAGACAGTATCTAAAATAAAATGACATTACATAAGAAATGGCTAAAATATTTAAATCTAATTGCCCAATAATTCTTACCAATGTATTCAAACTCTTCCTTCAAAGCCATGCCATTATGAGAAAAACACTGCTGACAAATAAGGGCATACCTAAGCCATTAAAAAAAAAAAAAAAAAATTAACAGACTAGTTACAATTACAGACAAAACACAGAAGATTATTTGATTTTAGCTATCATGGCTAATTTATATTTTAAAATAGTTAAATATGCTATAACAGATTGGATGTTACTTAGTAAATCCTAAACCCATGAACAATACTCTTTATATTAAAGCAAAATTTCAACAATTTTAAAATATCATGTATACATTGAATTAAAAATTATTTAAATGAATATATCCTTCCTAAGTTAGCAGAAACATATTTCATAACAAAACACTTGAATTTTGCTTTTTACCAATGTATGTTCCCAGGGATAAAATCCCCCAAATGTGTGGTTAGACAAGACTAGAAAAGATGGAACCCTTTTTGAGAGTCACAATAAGTATTATAAAAACCTGACCGTGAGAAATCTTGAAGTAAAAATAATAATAATATTTAATTTTGTTTAGTTTATGCATGATTCCTGTACCTTTCCCAGTTAAACATCTTCCTTATTTTCTATTTATATACTTTCCTTATTTTCTATTTATATATTTTCTCTTCTCTATATGTATGTAGTCAACAAATATTAAGTCTATCAAACATTATTCTAATTTTGGATAGCATAATTTATTATATTAACATTATCTCTTTGGTAAAATGATATTAACAAGTAAAGTTAAATACCTACTCTACTATTCTATTAACTTTTAAAAAGTCTATATGTGGGTCATACAAAAGTTTTTGATACACAAAAATCAAGAAACATAAAATCTACACATGACAGAAACAAATGAAGCCCTCTCAGTAACAGCGATAAGCCAAGCATCTTAAAACTTATACAGGTGAATCAGAAAGAACACTGTTGACTGTGTCTTGGATGTGAAATAATGGATCCATTACACAGTGTGTCTCAAAACTTTCGTAGTGACCTACAGACTTTGTCAATTGTTGTATTCATATCATACCTATTTTTCCTAAAGTTACTGTAAGGATAAAATAAGGTAATAATTGGAAAGGCATTTTAAGAACTGTTAAATGCAAAATACATATAAATTACCATCACCAAGTCCAATAATAATACCTAAAAATCTATATTTCTTACAATCTACCAGATTTTCACTATTTTTGTGCCTTCAAGCTTTAAAGTTTTATTTAAAAAATTCAATTTCTCTAAAAATAGTTTTATAGCAGAGTTAACATTTTTTTCCAAATGGATGTTATCTGGTCTACTTTGCCCAAATTCTTACTGTAAAACAATTGACTATGTACTCTTCTGCAAAGCTACAAAACTGTAGAACATCTAGTGTATGCACACACATGCATCCTGGCCAATAAATCTTTTTGTTTTCACTTATCTACCACCTTAGTAAACATTACCTGTTCTGTGGACCATCACCAACTAAATATTCAACAATTCTATCCAGAGCGCCTCGTTCTCGGGGAAGAATGGGTCTTGCTAAAGGTGGACCTGGAGGATGAAGACCTATTAAAACACATAAATACACATAAGATTTATATGTATAAAATGTATTATATATAATTTAAATCAGTTACCAAGAACTACTTATGCTTATTAAAACTCTTAAAAGTTCTAACAAAACAGTATTAATTCTTATAAACCTCTGTAGAACATTTAAGTTTTCATTAAAAATAATGCACTACAAAAATACGAGCTATAACAGAACCATCAACACAATATATTAGTAAATGAAACTACATTTGGTTCTGTTAAAATATTTTTTTAATGTCCAACTTTTAAAAGCTTATGTAAAATTAGAAGATTTCCATTTTGGACCATAATAAGATGAACAGAGGTCAGATTTACCTTCCCACCTAAAGCAAATAAAAAACTGCAAAACATATGAAGTAACAGTTTTAAAGACACTGGACAACAGAAAATGTAATTTTAAAGACACTGGATATCAGGCAATGCAGGTTCATGTTCCCTGAGAGACTAAAAACAAAGTATATCCTACAACTTCCCCCAGCTTATTGCCTAGAAGAGTGTTTCCAGGCATCTGCACAAGAAGGGTAAACCCAGGTGAAGTGTAGAAGTCTCTCAGAGTAGAGGAGATAGAGCTGTAATTCTGGGGAGGTCCAGGCAGCTCCAGTTCACAGGGAAGAGTATGGAAAAGGAGAAAAGGCACAGAAAAAGAACATTATCATATTCAGCAAAATACTGACTGGTGCCTGCATGCGAGAAAACCATCAGAGGATCAAACAAAACCACACAAAAACATTAAAGGAAACAGTGTAATTCATAATGTCTGGCATCAGATAAAAAATTACTAGACATATTAACATAGGACAATACTATCCACAATAAGAGAAAAGCAATCAAAACTGACCCACACATAACAGCAAGAATTGAATCAGTAAAGATTTAAAAATATTTATTATAACTATATTTCATACACTTTGAGAATCTAGAGGAAAGATTCAATATACTAAGTAGAGACATGGAAACATTTTTTTAAAAAAATAAATTGAACTCCTATAGTATGAAATAGAATGTTTAAGATGAAAAATCCACAGATGATGTGAACAACAGTTTAGACATTGCAGAAAACAAGTACTGAACTTGAAGATATATATGAATAGAAACCATACAAAACAGAGAAAAGATTAAAAATATTTTAATCATCAGCAAGTCATGGAACAACTTCAAACAGTCTCATATGTATGCAATGAGAGTGCTTAAAGGAGAGAAATGATGGAAAAGAAAAATATATTTGAAGCAATAATGTATAAAAATTTTCTACATTTGATGAAAGCCATAAAACCACAGATCCAAAAGTATCAACAAATCACAAGCATAAAAGACATAATTTTGCTTCATAAGAGTATCAAGTTGTTTAAAATCAGTGATAAAGAGAAAACCTTAAAAGCAGCCAAATAAGATATAAGTATAGAGAAACAGAGATAAGAATGGCAGCAGACTTCCCATCAGAAAAAAAATCAAAGCCACAAGAAAGTAAAACAATATCTTTAAAATTTGGAAAGAAAAAAACTGTCAGATAAAAATTCTGTATCCAGTGTAAGCATCTTTTTTAAATGAAGGCAAAATGAAGACTTTGTCAAACATACAAAAACTAAAAGAATTCATCACTAGCAGAATTGCATGTACTATAAGAAATGTTAAAAGAAGTCCTTCAGGCAGAATGAAAGTGACTGCAGACAACAAGAACTATACAAAGGAATAGAGAATTTGAAATAGTTATCATGTAGGTGAATATATAAGAGATTTTCTATTCTTTAAATCACCTTAAAAATCAATCAACTGCATTGTATTAGGTATTATAAGTACTCTACAGATAATTTAAAGTACACAGGAGGGGGGCAGGCATAGTGGCTCACACATTAACCCTAGCACTTTGGGAATCTGAGGCAGGAGGATTGCTTGAGGCTAGGAGTTCAGGACTAGTGTGAGAAACACTGAGACCTTGTCTCCAGAAAAAATAGAAAAATTATCTGGGCATGGTGACACACGCCCGTAATCCCAGCTACTCAGGAGCGTAAGGTAGGAGGATTGCTTGAGCCTAGGAGTTCGAGGATGTAGGAAGCTATGGTGATGCCACTGCATTCTAGCTTAGGCAACAGAAAGAAATGCTATCTAAAAAAACAAAACAAAACAAGACAAAAATTAAAAATTAAAAACAGGGACATAGGAGGATTTACAGTTTATATGCAAATCCTATACCATTTATATAAGAATCTGTGGATGTTGGTATCTGCTTAGGTGGTCCTAGAATCAATGCCCTATGAATATATGTTCAAGTGACCAGAAAACACTTACCAAGACATAGCATTCTGGAACATAAAACAAGTCTTAATACATTTAAGAGGATTCAAATAAGAACTACGTTTTCTAACCACAGCAGAATTAAACTAGAACTCAGTTTTCTCTTGAAAAAAATCTGAAAAATCTCCAAATATTTGGAGACTAAATGACATACAACTAAATAATCCAATATTCAAAGAAAAATCAAAAGGAAAATTAGAAAATGTTTTGAACTGAATGACAATGGAAAAAAGAATATCAAAATTTATGATATGCAATAAAGCAGTACTTAGAAGAAAATATATAACACTAAACACCTATATTACAAAGAAATAGGCCTAAAATCTATAACTTAAGCTTCTACTTTACAAAACTAAAAAGATCAAATAAAACCCAAAATAAACAAAAATGAAAAGAAATAAAACACATAACAAAGATCAAAGAAGAAATTAATAAATTAGAAAATATAAAAATAATAGAGAAAAGCTGATTCTTTGAGAAGATCAATAAAACTGATAAATAAATTTCAGACTAATCAGAGAAAAAGAAAGAAGATACAAAACACTAATATCAGAAATGAGAGACCCAGCATAATTCAAGATTATAAAAGTATTAAAAGGACAATAGGGAATATTATGAAAAACTTAATGTCAATAAATCGTACAAGTTAGATGAAATGGACAAATTCCTTGAAAGACTACCAGACTATCAAAGGATCACTCAAAAAGATAAAGACAACTATTTGATTTATTAAAATTGTTAAGAATTTTGGTATCTATGTGTGAAATTCATTTGGAGTTTTCCTTTAATTAAAAAGAATGAATTTTTAGTTAAAACATCAAACAAATTTTTCCACAAAGAAAAACCCAGGCCTGGAAGTTACAACCAGTAAATTCTACCAAACATTTAAATTAAGGAAGAAATAATACCAATTATACACAACTGCACACATTTTATACAGAAATTTGTACAGAAAAATCGAAGAGGGAATACTTACACCATGAAGCCAACATAACTCTGATAACAAAACCAGACAAAAACGCAAGAAAAATAAAATACTACAAACCAACATCCCTAATAAGCACTGATGTAAACATTTTTTAACAAAAAGTGAATTCAACAATACACATATAAAATAATACATTATTGGCTCGGCACCCTTAGCACAGTGGTGCTGAAACATGCACCAAACATGGGAGGCTCGAGCCCAGCCCATCCCAGCTAAATAGCAATGACAACTGCATCATCAACAACAACAAAAATAGCTGGACACTGTGGCAGGTGCCCATAGTCCTAACTACACGGGAGGCTGAGGCAAAAGAATCACTTAAGCCCAAGAGTTTCAGGTTGCTAGGAGCTGTGATGCCATGGCACTCTACCGAGGGTGACATAGTGAGACTCTGTCTCGAAAAATAAATAAATAAACAATATATTAAAATAAAATAAAACATCGTGGCCAAGTGAGATTTATTCCTGGAAAGCAAATTGGTTTAACATTTAAAAATCAATGTAATTCACTATTACAAACAGATGTTAAAACAAAGAAATAAACAAAACCCAATATGAGCATCTTAGTAGATACAGAAAAAGCACCTGACAAAATCCATTATCTATTACTGATTAAAAAAAAAAAAAAAAAAAACTCCAGTCAACTAAGGATAGGCAGGCACTTCAAACTGATAAAGAGTATCTGTTAAAATAAAAACCCTAGAGATAACATCATGCTAAATGCTGATTGCTCTTCCCCTAAGATCAACAAATAGGCAAGGAGGTCTACTCCTATGCTTCTGTTCAACATTGTACTGAAGGCTCTAGCTAGTGTGATAAGGTAAGAAAAAGAAATAAAAGGAAACCAGATTGGAAAAGGGGAAGTAGCATTTTCTTTATTCACAGATAGGTGATTGTCTATGTAAGCTAGAAAAAGTTATCAGAACCAATAAATGAGGTTCCCAAGGTTAGAAGACATAAAACTAATATATGAAAATCAATTGTATTTCTATATTGCTAGAAATGAACAGTTGGAAATCATTAACAAAACAATACTACTTATGATAGCATCAAAAATATGAAATAATTATATGTAAATTTAACCTCAAAATGTTCAAAACCTATAAACTGAACACCACAATACATTGTTGAGAGAAACTGATGACCTAAATCAGTGGTTCCCAACCTTCCTAATGCCGCAACCCTTTAATGCAGTTCCTCATGTTGTGGTGACCCCCAACCATAAAATTACTTTCATTGCAATGAAATAGTGGTTCTCAACCTTCCTAACACCACAACCCTTTAATATAGTTCCTTACATTGTAATGACCTCCAACCATAAAATTATTTTCGTTGCTATGAAATAAACCTTCCTAATTAGTTTCTGTGCAATGAAAATAATTTTATGGTTGGGGGTCACCACAACATGAGGAACTGTATTAAAGAGTCATGGCATTAGGAAGGTTGAGAACTTAATGAATAGAAAAATATACTGTCTTCCACATAGTATATCTAATATAAATTAGGCAACATCAGAAAAGACTAATAAGGAGTGGGGAATAGAAAAATAACATATTAAGTGAATTTACTTAATTCTAAAACTTACATTAAAAAAAGTTACACACTCAAACTTCACGAATTATAGCTCTCTAATGTCAAAAAACTGAAAGACTACTGTTTACATAAAGACTACTGTTTACAGAAGAAGGAACTGAGAAGTGAGAAAATAAATAAAATATGATGCTTGTCTTTGTAAAACAAGACAGAATAAACACAATAAAGTAGGCAGCAAGAGAGGTTTACATGGAGACCTCAAGGAAAACCGAAACAAAATGGGATCCTGTTGGTATAAGCCTTGAAATACACAGATATGTTTTAAAATGTCTGTGACAAAAATGTTTTCTTTTTTCAACCCCTTCCTACACTGTGACCAAAACATTAAAGCATTCAAGTTTGTTTTAGGACAGCAATACTATATTATGTTAAAGTAATTGAAAAAAGAGGTTTTCTTTGTAAATAATCACAAACTTAAAAGGTTAACTGATGTCAAAATTATAGCTGTTAACAGTAAATAAAAGTCAGGTTCTGGAATAAGTTCTTAGTATTACAAATCAAGTATATTTTTAAGATTTCATCAGGTAAGTTATTGGTTTACTTATGCTAACAACATTCAATTAATTATTATTGAAAAATAAACTTGAAACCAGACATTGTCATAATCATTATCAAATTTTCAACTTGAATAAGCAAGCAAAATTAGCTTTTGAAAGCATTTAAGCCAACTTAACTTTTGCTGGAATATTTTATATCTACATATTTAAAGTGAACATTTCCGCAAAAGAATTTGGATACATAATACAACACATTTCATAAAAATATCTTAAACTTTTTGCATACTAATAACTTTTAAAATGATGCACTTCATACTCATGCTGTTATGGACAACAGTAATTAGTATAAACATCAAAACCAATCATTGTACGAATGCCGGTCATTTTTACACAGCTTGGCAAATTATCAAGTACCTGCTGGTTATTAATTTTCAAACATATGGGAACCCTGTGGTAATATACATTAAATTGATTCTCTTCCATAAATATGTTATAATAAAAAAATCAGTAATAAATCACTTAACTCATATTTCTGGCAATGAACAATGTAAACACAGTCTTTCACACAGAAACTAATTAAAAACCTTAGAAAAACATGTTATATTTACATGATCATGAAATTTAGGCTGTTTCCTCTACAGCCCTATCCTTACATGTACAATGCAGTTTTTACTATTTAAGTTGCTAAACTTTTACTTCTTTAAAATCAGATACACAAATGTATATGATTCATGCATTCTCACCAAAAAAAAAAGTTCTTGCATTACATCATTAGGAACTTATATTTACAAATCATGGGTATCTCAAATCAACCAGATAACAATTGAAAGATAAGCCATTTTCAATTTAACTTTTCTCAATTTCATAAAATACATGGTTGCCTAATCATGCTGTTACTATGTGTCAAATTTAAAAGTATTTTTTAAAAATAGCTACGTAAAAGTTGCAAGATTTGTACATGTTTCATTTGCAGTCAGCTTTCTTCATTTGTTTATAAATTAATAATTTTTAGTCTTCTAAAAACATGCTGTATTTTTAAAGAAAAAGAGGGAAAAAATCTACCATAATAAGTAATAAAATGTTAGTGAGTTTATTACATGAATGACCTGATACCTGACATCAACTAACCTAGCCTCAATCATTATCAATTATATGTTAGTAATTAGTCATGAAATAATCAAGTATTCTAAATTAGGATTAAATAACCTAAAATAAAATAAATTATTTACTGTCATATGCAATAATCTGACATAGAAATCTACACAAAATAAAGTGAACTGCTAAAGCAGCAGATTTTATGTCCCAATCAGACTCCAAAAGAAACCACAGGTTAATATAATCTGTTACATTCCAGAATGGAATCTTTCCATAAAGATCTATCACAGTGAAAAAAAAGAGAATCCAAGAATTAAAATAGTAAAGGAAATATATTCACTTCATAGAATCTTGTAACATATCTATCAGAAAAATACTAAGGTTCTACGCCTTAAAAGGGGAAGAGGGGAGGAATCTACCAGCCCATATTGACAAAAGTAACGTTGTATACTACCATGTAGGACTATCCTTTCTGAAATACACGTGCAGAGTTTAGGAAAAAACATGAATACAGTCCAAAAGTGTGTTCTCCCTATTTTATATAAATCTGGAGCCATTCTAAAGTTGAATATAAAAAGATATGCTATACTGTTGACTACACAATACTACAAAGTTTTATTGCCATTTAAACAAAGAAGCCGTAACAGTTAAATGAGCTCAAGAAATAGGTTTCAGTACCACAAGGTGCCAGCTGTAAAGAGTTATGGCTAATTGAATACGGAACTCCTGCTTAATCAGATAACTGCTCTGCTATTCCAAATGAAATGCCATTTCCATACTGTCTGAAAATGGCCTGTTTTATTGGTAACCAGAGAAAACAATATAAACTGTAAATAACATTAAGTGCTCTGTTTACCCATTCCAGGCACTGAAGTAGCAGGGGATCCAAGATGTCTTGGTAATACATTTGATGGTAAAGCTGGAGTAACAGTCCTTTCTGGGGGTCCACCAGGGGCTGAACTGTCCTTTGGTGGTCCAGGAGATACTGGAACTTGTGAAGGAGGGCCCTGGTTAGAGCTTGCTGGTATTGGAGAAAGGTTTCTTTGAGCTGCAGTTCGCTGACGAATCTCTGAGAAGAGTAAGTATATACACTAGATTTAATATCCAATATGCCATATTAGTCAATACCACAAATGACTTACATTTATTAAAATTTGGGGGCACCAAAAGGCATTGTGGGGCTAAAATTGCTTTTAATAAGAAATCTATAAAATGTAACACTGAAAACATTTCTGAACTTACAATTCAACTGCATGTGTTTATACAAGCTTTGATCCAAGTCTATCTACTGATAACACTTTTCAAAATAAATTCAATAAAATAAAATCATCATCCAATTATGTGTCATTTCTTTTTATAGTAAACTTCCCTAATTATAACAAAGGAAAAGAAGCTTACTGGAATTAGTAAAAATTCCAAATTGCATTTTTGTTTCTCAAAATTCAAACTGATAAGTTTAAGAAACAAGTATATTCTGGAATTACTAAATAATTTACAAAGTAATTAATCTAAGTAGTCATAGAAATGCTGAAAAGGTATTGTTTCCAATTAAGTACCAGTCCCATTTTCCTTTATGGTATTGCTACATTTTTGGCAAATATGTTTTTGCCAAAATATTCAATAAAAGAAAATTTGCACTCTGCATAAATGTTTCTTCTTATATAAATTTTAGTTTATAATTCCAGAAATTACAAGATTTTCTATAACAGGGCTGGCAAATATGCCAGCTCCAAGCTGCTGCCTGTTTTTGTAGTTTTATTGGACCACAGTTACCTTCTTTTGTTTACATATTGTCTATGGCTGCTTTCAAAGAGTTGAGACCATATGGCCTTCACAGCCATTTACCATACTTACTATCTGGCCCTTTATGGAAAAAGTTTCATGACCCACATTTGATAACATAAAATTAAATAACATTGTTCCCCATTTCCACCAATATCTTGCTTGAATGTCAGTGATAAAATCTCAAATAAATAAGCCCTTATAACTTTTTTTTTGGAGACAGGGTCTGTTCTGTTGCCCAGGCTAGAATGCAGCAGTGACATCATAGCTCACTATAACTTCAAATTCCTGGACTTAAATGACCCTCCTGCCTTAGCCTCCTGAGTAGTTGGTACTGTTATAGGCACATGCCACCACACCCAGCTAATTTCCTTCTTTTTGTAGAGGCAGGGTCTCGCTATGTTGCTCAGGCTGGTTTTGACTCCTGGCCTCAAGTGACATCCTGCCTTGGCCTTCCAGAGTACTAGGATTACAGGCATGTGTCACCATGCCTGGTCCTTATAACTTTTTAATTCTATATACCACATTAAATTATCAAAAATCCTGAATTAGTGGGATAAAGCTAAAGGAGTTATATTTTAATTGGCAGGGTTAGTAAAAATATATACTTCACAGAAGCAAAACACTTGGATTCTATTTGACAAGTTAAAGACTTGCATGAAAGGTTCATTGTAATTTAGAGCTCTGGTTCACCATAATCTAGTCTTCTAGCTAAGAACCCAGGCCCCATAGTCAAAAAGGTTTGTTTGGAGCCCTGGCTCTGCCTACATGTTACTTACCTTGGATAAACTTCTGTTATTTTATCTATAAAATTAGAATAATAATATTCTCAACTAACAGAATTATTACAAGGAGAATTAAATAAGACAATGTCTGTAAATCAATAGTTCACATTTATTGAACAAATATTTCAAATGACTGTTTTCACACAACTATTTTCAAATGATTTTAGCTATAATTACTGGGATTAACTAATGTTCTATAAGCCATTACAATTATAAATTATAGGTACATTATCATTTTATCACTGGAACCATCTTTATGTTTTGTTAGTTTCTGTGCAATTTATATAGAAAATTTCAGATATGATGTGAGGTAATCATATCCTAATATCTCTTACTTAGCTGGTCATTTAATCATTTTTAACTTATAGGGAACACGTTCATAGGTAGTTACATATTAGAAAAACCATTAAATTCTGTGAAGTACTCAGATCAATGAAATCACATTAAGATTTGGTAAAAATAAAGTATCAAATAGTATAAATTATTTTATTCAATTTTCAGGTAAAGCACAACTCAAAAAGCGAAATTTTTCTTCAAAATTAAAAAGTAGCTTTTCTTAATATAGCATTTATTAGACTATATAAAAACAGCTATTATCCTTTCACTTCTTGAACAAAGACCTCAGACTGCTTCCTCTGAATGTGTACTTATCCTGTGAAAATATCCTGAAATACTCCTTTAATATCCCTCACATACTCCTAAAAAGCGAAATGTATAACTAGTTTACAAAAGACATTATGACTAGCATTCCATAAAACAGACTTAGCTTAATATCTCTAATTCCAAATTTAGGCAAAGGGAAAAAAAGAGACATGAAAGTGAGAAAATGTAGTTTTATAAATTTTTCAAAAGAAAAGCAGGTGACAAAGGATTACAATATCATCCACAGTTTAAAATAGTTAACAATGGAGTACCAAATTTATATTTGGTAAGATGTTCATAAATGTTTTGCATTACAGTACTCAACAAAATAGTCATAATGGTTATCTTCAATAGTTCCTACATTTAAATGTAGAATACAAACACCCATAAGTTAGCAAGCAATCCACATAAATCTGGAAAAGAATCATAAGTGGTCCAATTTAGACTGGAGGAAGTTTCAGCACCCTCATCAATGTCAATAACACAACAAAAATCACACTAAGTATGATGACATGTCTATACTGGATTTAAATTCAAAATGAAGTAAGAGACCCATTAACCAAACTCACTTTAAAGAAATATCTAGGCAGGGCGGGGTGACTCACACCTGTAATCGCAGTACTCTGGGAGGCCGACGGTGAATTGCTTGAAGTTAGGAGTTTGAGACCAGACTAAGCAAGAGGGAGACCCCATCTCTAAAAATAGCCGGGTGTTGTGGCAGATGCCTGTAATCCCAGCGACTCAGGAAGCTGAGGCAAAAGGATCCCCTGAGCCCAAGAGTTTGAGGTTGCTATGACTATGACATCACAGCACTCTACTCAGTCAAGAAAGTGAGACTCTGCCTCAAAAAAATAAAAACAAAAAATAAAGATGTCTCTAACAATAGGTTGGTTAATGAGTACAAAAATAGTTACATAGAAGGAATCACATCTAGTGCTTGACAGTATAGTTGAACACAGTTAACAAAAACATATTGGAGAGTTCAAAATAGCTTAAAGAAGAATTGCAATGTTCCAAACATAAAGAAAATATAAATGTTTAAAGTGATGGATATCCTAATTATCCTAATTTGAACATTATATGTTGTATACAAGTATCCAAAGATCACACTCAACCCCCAAAAGATGTATGATTATCAAGAGAAAGATGAAGCAAAAGATACATGATTATTAATACAAAATGAAGCAAATAGTATCAAAATGAGATTTATTACAAGTTACTATATTACAAAGTTTAAAATAGTGATAAAAGAACATAGTTGTGCAAAGCAGAGACTCTGGGATCAAACAGTCTTGATTTTAAATCTGCCCTGTTTACTAGATGTCCATCCAGCCTTTTCCAAGTTGATGACATCTCTCAAGTCGGCTTTTGCATAATGAGAATACCTACCGCTTATGATTGTTGTTAAGGATTAAATGACAAAATCAAGACAAAAAGCTTAGCCAAAACACATGAAAACCTTAACAGGCAAGAGCTATTAAGAGAAGTAGTACACATCTAAAGGTTCCAGCAACTGCAATACACCAAAAGCTAAGGAATCTAGAATTTCTAAAGCAATTATTAAACATGTTTAAGTATTAATTTACACATTAAATGTTGCCCCCTAAGTTATTTGTGAAGTTCTTTAAGTGTATAAATTTATAATTTATATGAAAAGTTACATGTATAACTTCAACTTATTATTAAATAATTCTTGGGATGAATGTTCTATAATACAAATAATCATCCCATAATTTATTAGATTTTTAAATACTGATTCTTTTTATACTGTTACGAAGAATTTGTTTTTGTTCTGATATTAAACTTTAATAGAACACCGTACAACACTTAGGAGGCCTGGATTTTGACCCTAACTGATTATACCAGTTCTTTATATGAACTAAAAACCCACCAGATTTCAAATTTCCTTAAAATGAAAATATTGGCAAAACTACAAAGGCAATTTTCATATTCTCCCTAGCATTAGTCAAAGGCTTTCCAAACTACTATGCCCACTTCTAAGACTCATAAGAAAAAATTTCAACAACTAGGACTTGAGTAAGATGTGAGGAATCTTTAAGTCCATGAATGATTCAAATACACAGATGTGAAAGCACTTAAATTTAGAGTAAATTTGGCTTTTTGTATTTGTAAGTTTTTTTTTATTTCAGATTAATATGTATAAACAATTAGGTTACATTGCTTCTGTTCTGTAAAGTCCAAGTTGTAGTTGAGCCCTTCACCCAGGGGGTGTACTGTATACCCTTACATTGTGCCTGTAATCCCAGCTACTCAGGAAGCTGAGGCAAAAGGATCACCTGAGCCCAAGAGTTTGAGGTTGCTATAACTATGACATCACAGCACTCTACTCAGCCAAGAAAGTGAGACTCTGCCTCAAAAAAATAAAAACAAAAAATAAAGATGTCTCTAACAATAGGTTGGTTAATGAGTACAAAAATAGTTACACATTAGGTGAGATCACACCAATCCCTCTCCATCCTCCTTTCTCCCTTCTCTCCCCTCCCCCCACTTGAATTTAATTGTTTTCTCTTAGTGTAGGGGTTTATCTATTGGTTTTGTATACTAGATACTTGCTTTTCCATTCTTGTTCTTCTGCTCCATCCAAGTTAATACAAAAGATGTAAAGTCTCCATCTTTTATGGCTGAATAGTATTCCATAGTATACATATACCACAGTTTATTAATTCATTCATGTGTTGATGTGCACTTGGGTTGATTCTCATCTTGGCAATTGTGAATTGAGCTGCGATAAACATTCTAGTGCAAATGTCCTTATGGTAAAATAATTTTTGTGTTCTGGGTAGATATTTAATAATGGGATTGTGGAATCAAATGGAAGATCTACTTCTAGCTGTTTGAGTACTCTGCATACTTCACTGCAATCTCTCCAATAGAGCAAAAGTATTTCCTTCTCTCCACATCCATGCCAGCATCTACAGCTTTGGGACTTTGTGATATGGGCTATTCTCACTGGCACTGAGAACAGCCCCAGTGATATTTCAGTGATATTTCACTGGGGTAATATTTCAGGGTGGTTTTGATTGGCATTTCTCTGATGATAGGGACAATGAGCATTTTTTCATGTTTATTGGCCATTTGTCTTCTTCAGAGAAGGTTCTATTCATGTTGTTTGCCTGCTTATAAATGGGATTGTGTGCTGATTTCTCATAGATTAAGTTCTCTGTTGATTCTAGTTATCAGTCCTTTGTCAGACTGGTAGAATGCGAATGTCTTCTCCCATTCTGAAGATTGTCTGTTTGCTTCAGCTGTTGTGCCCTTCACTGTGCAGAGGCTTTTTAACTTGGTCATGTCCCATTTGTTTATTTTTGGGTTGCTGCAATTGCCAAAGGGGTCTTCTTCATAAAATCTTTTCCCTTTCTTCTACAATTTTTATCATTTTGCATCTTAAATTTAAATCTTTTATCCAGAGAGTAAATTTTTTTAATTGGTGTGAGGTATGGGTCCAGTTTGAGTCTTTTACATGTGGTTATCTAGTTCTCCCAATACCATTTATTGAAAAGGGATTCTTTCTCCCAGTGTATGTTCTTGTTTGGTTTAGCAACTATCAGATGGCTGTCTTGTGATTTTCTATTTGTTTCCAATGTCAATGTCTCTATTTTTGTGCCTATACCATGTGTTTTTATCACTATGGCCTTGTAGCATAGCCTAAAGTCGATAGGGTGATATCCCTGGCCTTGTTTTTATTACTAAGAATTGCCTTGGCTATATGAGTTTTTTTTTTCCATATAAAACAAAGAATTATTTTTTCCAAATCTTGAAAATATGATGATGGTGTTTTAATGATGACTGCATTGGATCTGCAGATTGCTTTGAGAAGGATAGAAGTTTTGACAATGTTGATTCTTTCTAGCCATGAGCATGGTATGTTCTTCCATTTGTTAATATCTTCTGCTATTACTTTTCTTAGGGTTTTGTAATTTTCTTTGTAGAGGTCCTTCACCTCTTTTGTTATGCATATTCCTAGGTATTTCTTTCTTTCTTTTTTTTTTTTTAAGCTACAGTGAAGGGAATTGTATCCTTCATTAGCTACTCATCTCGGCTATTATTGGCATATACAAGCAAGAACCCAATGTACTCAATTGTAATAGGAACACAGTAGATGATCTAATACAAGGTGAGGAGTAAGGGAAGGAGGGAACAGGGTTCATGGTGTGTGGCACATCTGTGGGGGGTGGGGCACAATTATAGGAGGGACTGAAAGTAACAAATGCACGCAGTAGAACCTAATTCATGGTAACTTCAATGAATTCCAAATAATAATTTTAAAAAAGATCATTAATTAAATTATTTTTGAACGAAGATCAAATATACAGAAAGTAAGTTAAAGTACATTCTTTTTTTACATTTTTTTTAATCAACATAATTTAAATTTGCCATGGAAGTTTAACAAGTGTGCTGTGAGATAAAAAATGTAGAAACCCACTACTATAGATGAATGCTGGTTTAAGACACTAAGTTTTGGGACAATCTGTTAAAAAATTGATAATGTAACAGTACAGTCTTGATACTTAAGTAAAGATGATCGAAAAATAAATTATTTAATAAGGCATTTTCCAGATTCTTTTATATATACATACATACTCTTTCCCCCCCAAAAAGCAAAATATTAAATATCATTCTACTTGGTATGAAGATCAAAAGATTTATGATTTCTATAAATTTTTAATTTTTTACTGTGCCATGGAACACAAGTAAGTGAACTCTAAAGCCTACTTGAATAGGAAGTTGTAAGACTCTTGTTAAAACCATTAAATTTTTCTGCCAAAGTAATTTTAAATTTAACTATGGCAGGATACAATCAACTTTTCTCTTGTAATTTCTTCAGTAACAGTTTTGGGTAGTGTACAAAGGCAAAAGAGAATGTATAGGTGATTTAGAATATAAATGTCTCAACACAATAATTACGAAAATGAGGTGAAAGCTATGTTAACCAGTTTAATGAAAGTATTTCAAATTGCATATAAAACCAGCACATTGTACCCCATAATTGCATTAATGTACACAAGTATGATTTAATAAAAATATATATAGATTGGAGGTCACTTCCTACTGGTAAAGGGAACAATACAACAAGTGGATAATTGAATTCTAAATATTCATACACCAAACCTAAATGTTCCTAGATTTATGAAACAGACCTTAATTGGTTTGAGCAATATGATACCCCATAGCACTATAATAGCTAGGGACATTAACACCCTTCTGACAGAACTGGACAGATCAATATACCTAACAAAAGAGGTGAAGGATGCCTACAGAGAAAATTATGAAACCCTAAGAAAAGAAATAGTTAAAGACATTAACAAATGAAAGAACATACCATGCTCTTGGCTATGAAGAATTAACATTGTTAAAATGTCTACACTAACCAAAACAATCTACATATTCAATGCATTCCTCATTAAAATACCAATATTATACTTTGAAGAACTGGGGGAAAAAGTTCTTCATTTTGTATGGAACAAGAAAAAAACTCCATATAGCCAAGAAAATTCTTAGTAATAAAAATAAAGCCGGAGGTATCACTCTACCAGACCTCAGGTTATACTACAAATCCATAGTAATCAAAACAGCATGGTACTGGCACAAGAGGACAGCCATAGACATATGGAACTGAATAGAAAACCAAGAAATGAAACCAGTCTCTTATGCCATCTGACCTTTGATAAACCAAAGTATACACTGGGGAAAAGAATGTCTACTCAATAAATGGTGCTGGAAGAAATGGATAACCACATGTAAAATACTGAAACTGAACCTGCACCTTTCACCACTCACAAAAATTGACTCTTACTTCACTCACCATCTCTTTTCATTTTCTTTTTCTGATTCATCACCCTAACACCTTAAAGTGAGAGCACACCCCTTGATCTTATCTTCTTCCTCCATAGTTACTTCCTTGGTAACCTCAACCAGTCTCATGTTTCTAATACCACCCAAACACTAATGACACCCAAACTTGTATCTTCAGCCCAGATAATTTCTGTTTGCCAAACATAAGTTCAACTGCTTTCTTAAAATTCCTAGTTGGATGTCTAGCTAATAGACATCTCAAACATGACATATCTAAAATCAAACCTTCTTTACCACTCCATCGATGGCCCCCTCCAAAAAAATCTTTTGGTTTCTACCTTCACAATGTATGCAGAATCTGACCTCTTCTTAAGGCACCTTAAACTGGGGTGTAGAGAAATTAAATTTAAAGAATAAATGGGGGAGGAGACAAGATGGCTGACTAAAGCCAGCTTTCCACACTGGCTCCCGTCCAGAAGGAGTTAAAGGACAAAAATTTAGCAAGTTACCTGGTGGATTTGAGCTGCACTAAGAGAGAAGTGAGCTGCAACCACTGAGGCGAGCTGCAACCACAAGGATACAAACAAAAGGTACAAAATCCATCTCCAAGCAGACGGGAGTCCCCTCCCCCATGAGAACGTCTCGGAATGCCCCACAAAGAATCGGGCAGAGTTAAAAGCTTCCCCCACTATACTCCACAGGAGATACCCTCTAAAAACTGGACCTACCTACCCTGCTAGGGTGCCATGGCATTCTTCTGCCAAGCATAAAACTATATAAAACTGTATATATTCTCTACCTGAAACTCTGAGCTCCCAGCACTCCCCTCCACACTCACTCTGAGGTCTGGAGACCTGTCCCCCATGAGTTCAGATTCTTGGGTGATTTCTCGAGGGATGTGGACAGTGCCTAGACTGCAGCTGGTCAGCGCTGACTCTGGGGCATGGGAGCAAGGAGAGGACGGTCGGCTGAGAGGGAACCACACTGGAGCGGCCGTTCCCTGAGGCACAGTGCGGCAGCCGTCTTTTGGCGACAATACGGCCAGGCATAAAACTGTGTAAAACTGTATATATTCTCTACCTGCAACCCTGAGCTTCCAGCACTCCCCTCCATTCTCACTCTGAGGTCTGGAGGCCTGTCCCCCAGGAATCCAGACTCTTGGATGATTTCCCGAGGGGTGTGGACAGTGCCTGGACTGCAGCTGGTAAGTGCTGACTCTGGGGCACAGAAGTGAGGAGAGGATGGCCAGCTGAGGAGGAACCACACTGGAGCAGCAGTTCCCTGAAGCACGGTGCAGCAGCCATCGTTTGGCGACAATACGGCCAGGCATAAAACTGTGTAAAACTATATACATTATCTACCTGCAACTCTGAGCTCCCAGCACTCCCCTCCACTCTCACTCTGAAATCTGGAGGCCTGTCCCCCAGGAGTCCAGACTCTTGGGTGATTGCTCGAGGGGTGTGGACAGTGCCTGGGCTGCAGCCAGTCAGTGCAGACTCTGGGGTGCGGGAGCGAGGAGAGGACAGTCAGCTGAGAGGGAACCACACCAAAGCAGCGGCTCCCTGAGACATAAAACAGCAGCCCTCCTTTAGCAGTAATACAGCTCACCCCCGGATATTCTGAAGCCACACCCCCTGTCTCACTGGGCAACCAGAGACTGTGAGTAAAGGATTTGCCTGAGGCAGCACTGGCTTGCAAACCGGGGAAACTCCCAGGGCGGGGCTGACCCAGAGGACCACTTTACTGAGCCTAAGACACACCTGGTCCTCAGGGAATCATCAGTCTATAGACAAAGGAAGGCAGTAGGACAGAACTGACAGCTAACCAAATACAAACCTGTAGGAGCAAAGACAAGCTGATTTGGAGCTCAAATCAGCTTCTCATCTGCAGGGGAACTGCAAAGTTGTTCTGTTCTGTTCTGTCAGTAGCATTAATCAGGGGCAGGACTGGAACTGAATGAACACCCCCCAACCTTCATCAAACACCCGAGGCTGTCAGGCCGCACCTCCTCCTGCTAGAGAGAGGCAGAGCACAGCGGCCTGTCAGACTTCCTTGTGATTCAGGCAGGTGCAAACTTCAGGAGTATTGGTTCACTACAGGCAACTGGGTCAGCCAACTGCATGGCTACAGTGACTGGGTGTGACAGTGGTGCATGGTGGGGAAGGAGGCATCAACCTTTCCAGACTGATCTATTGGCTGGGTGGCTCCTCCTGACACCACACAGCACTGGAGCAAGCCACATCAGAGTAGTCA
The DNA here is from genome assembly GCA_963574355.1 of Loris lydekkerianus. NCBI lineage: Eukaryota > Metazoa > Chordata > Mammalia > Primates > Lorisidae > Loris > Loris lydekkerianus. The sequence goes on from CAUYPK010094633.1 coordinate 25,660, forward strand.
CCAGACCCCTGTGATCCAGTTCCCAGAGACCTTGTTAACTTTCTCACCCAAGACAGGTGCAGACTGAGATAATTAATTTGGACCTTTTGAACTGAGCCAATCGCCTGAGGACAAATCAGGTGGTGCCCTGTGCACGGTTATAGGAAGGTTTGATTTTCCTTTTCCAATTGTTGCCTGTGATGGGCGAGGTGACTTAATTGCTGGTATTTCTCAACAGCTGAGACTTCAATCCAGAGTATCTGTTTCACTAGGGTCGAACAGAAACCAGCTGAAAACAAGACAGAACCACTTAGCCCCACGACATGAAACAGGGCCCAAGTTTCTCAGGCCACAACACTGTACGGGCCCTCGACAAAGCCCTAGGGAAAAAATCAAAGGGAGTAAAACAACCATGGGG
>CAUYPK010094635.1:0-28627 GCA_963574355.1 Loris lydekkerianus
ACATTTGCACTAGACTGTTTATTGCAGCTCAATTTACAATCACCAAAATGTGGAAACAGCCTAAATGCCCACCAACCCAGGAATGGATTAACAAGCTGTGGTATATATACACCATGGAATACTATTCAGCCATTAAAAAAAAAATGGAGACTTTACATCCTTTGTATTAACCTGCATGGAAGTGTAAGACATTATTCTTAGTAAAGCATCACAAGAATGGAGAAGCATGAATCCTATGTACTCAATTTTGATATGAGGACAATTAATGACAATTAAGGTCATGGTGGGGGTGGGGGAGAGCAGAGAGAGAGAGAAGGAGGGAGAGGTGGGGAAAGGAAGAGCAAAGAGAGCGGGAAGGAGGGAGGGGGGTGGGGCCTTGGTGTGTGCCACACCTTTGGGAGGCAAGACACGATTGCAAGAGGGACTTTACCCATCAAATGCAATCAGTGCAACCTGGTTTATTGTACCCTCAATGAATCCCCAACAATAAAAAAAAGTTGGGGGTTTGTTTGGGGGTTTTTTGAGACAAGTCTTACTCTGTTACTCCAGGCTACAGGCAGCCATGGCGTCAGCCTAGCTCAAAGCAACCTCAAACTCCTAAGTTCAAATGATCCTCCTGCCTCGGCCTCCTGAGTAGCTAGGAATACACAGCTGATGCCAACCACAACACCCAGCTAATTTTCCTATTTTTTTAGTAGAGACAGGCTCTTACTGCTGCTCAGGCTAGTCTCAAACTCCTGAGGCTCAAGCAATCCTCCTGCCTTGGCCTCCCAGAGTGCTGGGATTACAGGTGTGAGCCACCGTGCCTAGCCAAAAAGTTTATATTTTAAAGTGTAGAAAACTTAGAAAATAAGCAAAAAGAAGAAAAGGAAGAGTATTTAGAAGAGCTGGAGAAGGAGGAAGAAGAGTTGAAAAAGTTACAAAGGAGGAGAAGGAAAAATTGGAGGAGCAGAGGAGGAGGGAGAAAGGAGCAACTAGAACAGAGATTCTCAACCATTTCTATCTCACAGCACACCTGCACCTATAAACTTCCATGGCACACTTAAATTACGTTGATCAAAAAACAAAAAGTAAAAAAATATAAATACTTACTATGCTTTGAACTTCTTTTAAAACAATTTAATTAGTAATCTTTAAAAATTTCCATGGCACACCAGTTGAAAATCACTGTACTACAGCCTTATCAAAAGTCCAAAGCATGGGCACTTACTAGTGAAAATGTTAAACAGCTACGGCATGTGGGCCATAAGAAATAGAGAAGTAAAAAACATGAAGTCAAATCATAAATCAAGTGCTCAGGAAACTTTAACAAAATAGTATTCCATACCAAAGTATCAAAATGTACAATTTAAATTACCAGTACCACACTGAAAATCTCCCTGAAAAATATGTAGAAATTAGTATAATTTAATCACACTAAGTCAAATGCAGCATGTTTCTATCAATAAAACAACTGTTTTGCATTACAATGATTTTTGTAACAATTACAGTATGATCTGAAAGAAAGCCACTCCGCCACGCCCCTGCCTGCAGTTAACTCCGTTCTCACTCCTTCTGTTCCTTCCATCCTTGGCTTCTTTCTTCTCCCTCCCACAATCCCACTCACTTTAGGGCCCATACATTCACTCAGTGAACAGCATTTACTCTTTCCTATGTGTGACAGGTACTACCATGCTATGCCAACTACTAAAAATCACAGAAATGAAAGACTTGGTCAAGACCTTCAAGGAAGTCACTGCCAGGAAGAAGAGATAAATGCAAACAGTAGCAACAGAAGGAGGAAGTCTTAAAGCAGATGCAGGAGGTGGCAGAAGGAAAGTAAAACTCTGCCTGAGGGAACCTAGCAAAGCTTCAACTGGGAATTACAAGGATGGGGTGCCGCATCTGCCACCATGCAGACGCAGCACCAGCTCTCCAGCCCCTGCGTTCATTTATCAGCAGCAAGTCCTCCTCAGGCACTGCAGGCTCACACTCCAGCCTTCCTGGATCCCTCCTCATCTCCTCTCATTTTCCTTAGCAGCTTCAGCACTCACATGAACAACAACCCTCCTTTCTCCTTCCTCAGAGCTTTAGCCTTCCAGCTGTCTGTTCCTGGGAATCAGCAATCTCTCCCTCTCCCCTAGTTCATTCCCAGCAGCTTATAAATGTCCTCTAAATTACCCATCTTACAAAGACCCTCTCTTGAGCTCACATGCCTTTCATCAATGACACCATTAACAATGAAGCTCCGTTAAGCACCTGTCTACACCAGCCAGCACTTGTCTACACTGATGCACTTCCTGTTCACTCCACAGACCTTTTGATCTGGCTTCCCCCAAACACTTCCCCTTGTTGGGATCACCAATTACTGACACTCTGGCAAATCCAAGGAAGACCTTTCTTTTTTTTTCTTTTTTTTTTTTTTTTTTGTAGAGACAGCGTCTCACTTTACCGCCCTTGGTGGAGTGCCGTGATGTCACAGGACTCACAGCAACCTCCAGCTCTTGGGCTTCTGCGATTCTCCTGCCTCAGCCTCCAGAACAGCTGGGACTGCAGGCGCCCGCCACAACGCCCGGCTATTTTTTTGTTGTTGTTGCAGTTCAGCCGGGGCTGGGTTTGAACCCGCTACCCTTGGTATGTGGGGCCGGCGCCCTACTCACTGAGCCACAGGCGCCACACAGGAAGACTTTTCTGTGCTGATCTAACCCTACCTCTCAGCAGCATTCCAAAGTTGAGCACCTCTTCCTTTTTGACAAATTCCCCACTTCTATGACAATGCTACTTCTCTGGCTGAACGTACTCAAGTAGCTTCCACCATCTCTCTCCCCTCCTCCAGAGGTCCTACTGTGATGGCTCAGTCTAGCGCCTCCTGTCTTCTCGGTTTCCTCACTCCAAAATGATCAGCATCATATCTTCTGACTTTAAAAACTGCCTATAAACTGATGACTCCCAAATTTGTATTTCTAGGCCCAATACCTCTGAGCTCCAGTCACATGCACTAGCCTCCTTTTGGGTTCCAAACTCTACCACTTCCGGGTCTTTTCTCATGCTGTTCCTCCTAACTGAAATACTCTCCTCACACCTACATTAGCCTCGCTGCCTTTTTCATCTTTCAGTCTTCAGCTTAAATGTCACCACCTCAGAGTGCTCATGAAGACCACTTTATGGGGCTCCCTTATCACTGTATGCTGTTCCCTTCCAAGAATTTAAAACAAGCTGCAAATTCTGTCATTTGTTTACCTTTTTTACTGTATGATTTTCCCACAGGAATGTCAGCCTCAAGAAGATGGGGACTTTATTTATTTTATTTACCTAACGCTTATAACCACGTCTCTAGAAAGATTTGTCCAATGAATGATATTTGCCTGAGCTGAAAATCAAAAAACAAAGCGTTCACTAGCAGTCGTGAGTTGAGTTCCATTTCTGTGGAGGTAAGGAAGAAGGCAGAAAACTTTACAGGTAAAAGGAATGTTCAAATACATATGGACAAAGCACAAACACAAGAGAATGTGGCTTGTTCAGAAGAAAACAAGCAGTTTGAAATAGCCAGAGTACTGGTCCCCAACCTGCAAACACTTCTGAACCGCTCCCACAGGGGAAGAGTTACTAAAAGGATGTCTGAGAATTATTCCATACATACACGAAGCATTAGCTACACTGACAAAGTATACTTATTCGTATTTCTAATACTGAGAATATTCAAATTCATGAATATTCATGTCCATAAAGTTCATGTGCGATTTACTATGTTAAACTATTTTAAATTGCGCACAAACTGTACGTTCACCTTACATTTCAAGCTTAGATATGTGCATTATGAATATATTAATATTATGAATTTTTTAATGCAAATATATTTCTAAATTCTTGGGTTGATTTTTTTTTTTTTTTTTTTAAGTTTTTGGCCAGGGTTGGGTTTGAACCTGCCCCCTCCGGCATGTGGGGCCGGCGCCCTACCCCTTTGAGCCACAGGTGCCGCCCCTTGGGTTGACTTTTTTTTTTTAATAAACAAATATGAGAAATTCTACTTACATATAGCTTTGTAATTCTAGACATTAAAAGGTCTGGAAACAGCCACAAGCATAAAGCAAAAAGACTAGACAGAGATAAAACCCAACAGTCAATTTCTAACACCTTGTAGGTACTCTGTACAAGTCCTCTCTGAACTACAGAATCAGGAAATTGGATGGTTATACGATTATTTACCTTGCAAAGATCATTAAAAGCTGGAATTACTCAAGTGATCACAAGAATATTCTGCAATAGGAAAAAAAAAATCAGTTGCACTAACTCTCTCTCTCAATGACTTAATCCAGTGCGCACAACCATTAACTAAAATATAACTGTGACAAAATACAACCATAAAGTAAATGCCCCAAAATGAATAAAAGGTTCAGGGTCACTATATTCCATTAAAAAGGCAGGTCACATGAACAAAAAAAAAAAAAAATCATTAATTGGTTGATTTTTGCTGATAGGATTACAAATTCCTTAATCTTTGTGCTTTCCTGTATTTTCTAATTTTTTTCTACAATAGATACATATTGCTTTTATAATTATTAATACAAAGAGAAAAGTGTTATTCAAAACTTAGGCACTACCCTTTTATAATGGAGGAAAACCTGCCTGTCAGTATTTTGGAATGTTTTGAAGTAAACAAGAAGAAAATCTTAAATTCCTAAGATGGAACTGGCGGATCAGTTCCTTCCACAAAATATTATGAAAAACTATAGAAGATCAAGACAAATACTATAAAACCAAACAAAAAAGGCAACTCTGCATTACAATACATATGGTACCAGTAAATAATAGGGGAAAATACTATAAAGGTGTCAGATAAGATACTCATAATGGTTAGTATTTGCCTTCATTGTTATTTTAACGTAACATTTTAAATCCTCTCAGACATTTTATTTCTTTTTTCTTAATGTGACTGTAAAAGTAGGACACAGTTTTGTTATTCTCCAGTAGCAGGTCTATAATATTGGCTACAAACTGCTTTTATTTTTATTTTTCTACTCCTCAACACTCCCTCAGAGATGGAACAAGATGAACATGTACTGATAACTGCTGCAGCTCCGTGATGGGGATGTGAGGGGTGTTATACTCTTGCTACTTCTGTACATGTAAGAAATTGCCCATAATCAGAGTAGTATTTCATTGTGGTTTGGATTTGCATTTCCTTAATGAATAAAGATATTGAACTTATCTTCATAGACATATAGGCCATTGGGACTTCTTTAGAGAAATATGTACTCAAACCCCTTGCTCTTTTTTTAATTGAGTTACATGTCTCTCTATTGTCGACTATAAGTTTTTTTATATTTCAGATAAAAGTCCTTCATCACATTTGTGACTTGTAAATATTTGCCCTAATTCTGGGATGTCTTTTCATTTTTTTGATGGTAGCATTTGAAACAAAGTTTTTTTTTGTTTCTTTTTTTTTAAGACAGAGTCTTACTTCATCACCTTATCGCCCTCGGTAGAGTGCTGTAGCGTCACAGCTCACAGCAACCTCCAACTCCTGGGCTTAGGCGATTCTCTTGCCTCAGCTTCCCAAGTAGCTGGGACTACAGACACCCGCCACAACACCCAGCTATTTTTTGTTGTTGCTGTTGCAGTTTGGCCAGGGCCGGGTTCAAACCCCCCACCCTCGGTATATGAGGCCAATGCCCTATCCACTGAGCCACAGGCGCTGCCCGAAACAAAGTTTTAAATTTTAATGAAGATCAATTTACCTATTTTTGTTTTCTTTTTCTTTTTCAGACAGAATCTCACTATGTCACCCTTGATAGAGTGCCATGGCGTCACAGCTCACAGCAACCTCAAACTCTTGGGCTTAAGTAATTCTCTTGCCTCAGCCTCCCAATTAGCTGGGACTACAGGACCCTCCCAACAACACCCAGTCATTATTTGGCTGTAGTTGTCATTGTTGTTTGACAGGCCCAGGCTGGGTTCAAACCCGCCAGCTCTGGTGTATGTGGCTGGCACCCTAGCTGCTGAGCTACAGGTGCCCAGCCTTTTTTCTTTTGTTGCCTCTTTTTTTTTTTTTTTTTTTCCAGATTAATATGAGAGTACAAATGATTAGGTTACCATGTTTATGTTTGTTAGGTGAAGTCCCTGTCCTAGTTGTGTCCTGCACCCTCACATTGTGCCCATCATCCCCTCCTCCCCTCTTCTCGTACTGTCCTTCCCCCTCCCCCCAACCTGAATTGAATTGAGTTTTTCTCTTACGTGGGTGTGTATTAGTTCATCTACTGGCTTCATACTAGGATTGAGTACATTGGATATTTGCTTTTCCATTCTTGTGATACTTAAGAAGGAAGAATCTGTTTCAACAAAAGACGTTGCTTGGATTGTAGTACTGAAAAAAACATTGCCTACTTTTACCATAATACCAAGATACCACTGTCTAATAAAAGAGCAGGAAGACTTAATACCCATATTGCCTTTTAAAAGTTTTATAGTTTCAGATCTTATATTTAGGTCTATGGTCAATTCCCTGAGTTAATTTATGAGGATACAAATTTATTTCTTTTGCACGCAGACATCTTCCTGTCCCATCACCACTTGCTGAAAAGACTATTCTTTCTTTACTGAATTGCTCTTTTCCCCTTGTTGAAAATCAATTGACCATAAATGTAAGAGTTTATGTCTGGACCCTCATTCTATTCTTCTGATCTTTATGTCTATCTTTATGCCAGTACCAGACTGTCTCTACTACAGCTTTGGAGTAAGTCATGGAAGTCCTCCAACTTTGCTCTTCCTTTTTGAAACGATTTTGGCAATTCTCGGTCCTCTTCACTTTTTTTTCCAAGATCTATGATTTCATTTTTAATTATCTTAAGTTATGATCACATAATTTTAAAATTTGTGTCTATCGCTTCTATTTTAATCATTCTAATGACTTAGTAAAAGCACTATTACCAATCACACATATACAGATGTTCTACACAATTTTCTGTGTTTTTGAAGAGTTGTTTAAAGACAATCCTAAATTATAACTTAAGTCTGACTTAGGAAGTGAACAATTCAAAAATCTGATTTGCAATTTCTTGTGACACTGATTTTTAAAAGCACTTGTTATTGTTTTTGTAGAGACAGAATCTCACTTTGTCCCCCTAGGTAGACTGCCGTAGTGTCACACAGCTCACAGCAACCTCCAACTCCTGGGCTAGGCAATTCTCTTGCCTCAGCCTCCAGAGTAGCTGGGACTACAGGCGCCCGCCACAACACCCAGTTATTTATTTATTGCAGTTTGGCCAGGGCCGGGTTTTGAACCCGCCACCCTCAATATATGGAGCCTGTGCCCTACCCACTGTGCCACAGGTTCCACCCTTTTAAAAGCATTTGACCTTATAATCTATAAAATATGACAAGTGTTACAAATTCTTTACCTGACATTACACATAAACCACATTAAAATGCTTTTCAATTTTAAAAAAAGCAGCATATTAGTAAATACAAGGAAATTAGATTGGCACAGGGAAGACGAACATACAAAATAAACCTTGCTACCTTATCTCCAGCCCTTACATTTAACAGACTAATGAACAGCAATTAAAACATCAGTGAGTCTTGCTTGGTTCTGAGAGAGTAAAGGAATTTCCCTAGTATTTAAATATATTCACATAACCAGTTACATAAATCTTAACATAAAATCAATTTTCAATGTGTTTTGAGATGGCAATTTACTATCTTCGTGAAAAGGAAAACATCAGTACTTCAAACCAAACTTTTTTTTTTTAGACAGTCTCAAGCTGTCACCTAAGTAGAGTGCAGTGGTGTCACAGCTCACAGCAACCTCAAACTCTTGGGCTCAAGCGATTTTCTTGCCTCAGCCTCCCAAGTAGCTGGGACTACTGATGCCTGCCACACACCCAGCTATTTTTTTTGTTGCAAGTGTCACTGTTGTTTTAGCTGGCCCAGGCCAGGCTTGAACCCACCAGCCACGATGTATGTGGCCAGCACCCTACCCACGGAGCTATGGGTGCCCCCCCAATCATATCCTTAGAAGGGGAAAACGACGATAGCATTTAACGAACTGGAATCACTATCAAAATCCAAAAAACCAATTGTATTCATTTAATCACATGACAGTCTTATTTAAATTAGGAACTGTCCAATAAAAATATTCTGTCACTAATCCATGATCTGAATTCTGGTGTATGAGACCAATCAAATTACAGTATACATTTAAAAAAGTTGTAAAAGACTTATGCTTTGTAACAAAGGAATGGCCAAGTATTACTTCTTTTTTTTTTTTTTTTGTTAGTGACAGAGTCTCACTTTGTCCCCCTTGGTAAAGTGCCATGGCCTCACAGCTCACAGCAACCTCCAGCTCTTGGGTTTAGGCAATTCTCTCGCCTCAGCCTCCCGAGTAGCTGGGACTACAGACACCTGCCACAACGCCCAGCTATTGTTTTTGTTGCAGTTTGGCCAGAGCCAAGTTTGAACCCACCACCCTAGGTGTATGGGGTTGACACCCTACTCACTGAGCCACAGGCACCGCCCTATTACTCCTTAGTAGCTTTTTTACAATAAGCTCTCAAGTCTGCCCTTTCTCCCTCCTTCTTAATACCCACGAAGATCATTTTGTTCCAGGGATGTACTTCTTGGGATTCTCCAAACACTTCATTGTGTATCCTCTCCCCAGGTGATGCCTTTGTTCTTACTGGCATCTGTGTAAGAGAAGCCAGCAGCCTGACCTGTCTTCTGCCCAAAGAGACCGTGGAGATTTGGCCCAGTCTTGTGCTTGCCTCCCTTTTCCACAGTGTGGCACTGGGCACACTTCTGCACAAAAATCTTCCTTTCTCTATATCATCCATATTTAATTCTCTCTTTGGTTGCTGACATCCAGTCAGAAGCTGGATGTCCTCCTTCCTTTCTTCATGAATTTTAAGATCAGCTTACCAAATGCATAATAGGCAGCTGAGATTTTAATAGGAATTCTGTTGAACCCACAGACCAACTTTGATAGGGATAGCACTAACATCTTAATATCATACCAATATTAAGTCTTCATCCCTGACATAAGATGTCCTTCCATTTATTTAGACCTTTAATTTCTTTCAATGTTTCAGAGTTTAGAATATAAGTTTTGTACTTCTTCTGTTAACATTATTACTAAATATTTATTTTATTCTTTTTAATGCTAGTGTGAATTTTCTTAGTTTCATTTCTTGGTTTCATTTATTTTTAAATTATTCATTACAAAGTTTATAGGAACAAAACTGATTCTGTTCCTGTATACTACAACCTTGCTATACTTTTATAGTGGATTCCTTATGATATTCTAATACAAGATCATATCAACTGCAAACAGAGATCTGTTTTACTTCTTCCTCTCCAATCTGAATGCCCTTTCTCTTGCCTAAGTGCCCTGGCTAGAACCTCCAACACAATGTTTAACGGAAGTAACGAAACAGAATATCCTTGCCTAACTCCTGGTGTCTGGAGGACAGCATTCCATCTTTCACCATTAAGTATGATGTGAGCTGTGCGTTTTTACAGATAGTCTCTTCTATGTCTGATTTGCTGAATATTTTTATCATGAAAGGGTGTTAGATTTTTTTCAAATGCTTTTCCTACATCTATGGAAATGGTCAGGGGGGTTTCATCTTTATTCTATGAATATGCCCTATTACATTGATTTTTATACATTAATTAAGCTAACCTTGTATTCCTGGGATAATTCCTACTTGGTCATAGTGCATAAGCCTTCTGATACATTGCTGGACTCAGTTTGCAGGTGTTTTGTTGAAGATTTTTATATCCAGTCATAAAGGATACTGCTCCACAGTTTTCTTTTCTTGTGATATCTTTTGTCTAGTTTGGGTATCAGGTTAATAACATCCTCACAGAATAAGCTGGGAAATGATCCCTTCTCATCTTTCTTTGGAATGAATGTACGAAAAATCTGTGCTTTTTCTTCCTTAAACATCTGGTAAAATCACAAAATGTAAAGTCATCTGGGCCTGGACTTTTTTTGTGACAGGCTCTTTGACTATTACTCCAATCTCTTCACTTGTCATTGCTCTATTTTCTATTCCTTCTTGAGTCAATTTCAGTGCACCTTTTTAGGAAGGCACATATTTCACATGTTACCAAACTTGTAGGCAATATAGTTCCTAGTATTCCCTTTTTTTTTTCTCATGTTAGATATGGAATATCATTATTTTCTTTTAAATTGAGACAGAGTCTTACTCTGTTGCCCAGGCTGGAATGTCACTGCATCAGCCTAGCTCACAACAACCTCAAACTCCTGGGTTCAAGCAATCCTCTTGCCTCACCCTCCCAAGTAGTTGGAACTATAGGTTCCCACCATAATGCCCAGCTAATTTTTCTATTTTTAATAGACAGGGGTCTCACTCTTTGCTCAGGCTGGTCTCAAACTCCTGAGCTCAGGTGATCCTCCCACCTGGGTCTCCCAGAGTGCTAGAATTACAGGCATGAGCCACCGTGCCTGGCCTTAATAACCGTTCTTTTACTCTTGATTATATTATCTAAATCATGGGCCTTTTGTTCTCTTGGTCACTCATTCAGAGGTCCTCAAACTTTTTAAACAGAGGGCCTGTTCACTGTCCCTCAGACCGCTGGAGGGCCAGACTATAGTTTAAAAAATAAAACTATGAACAAATTCCTATGCACACTGCACATATCTTATTTTGAAGTAAAAAAACAAAACGGGAACAAATACAATCAAACCACCTCATGTGGCCCACGGGCCATAGTTTGAGGACCCCTGCGTCTAGCTCAAGGTTTATCAACTTTGTTGATCTTTGCAAAGAACCAATTTTGGTCTGCTTGATTTTCCTAATTTTTTTCTATTTTATTTATTTCTAATCTAGTCTTTATTAAGTTCTTCCTTCTGCTTGCTTTGGATTTAGTGCAGCAGTTTTCAAACTGTGGGTTGCGACCCACAGGAACTGTATTAAAGGGCCCCGGCATTAGGAAGGTCGAGAACCATTGATTTAGTGTGTTCTTCTCTTATTAGTCTCCTAAGGTGAGAGGTTAGGTTATTGATTTGTCATCTTCTTTTTTAATACAGGCATTTACAGTCATATATTTCCCTGAGTACTGCTTTTGCTACATTCCTGAACTTACAGTATATTATTTTTTGTATGGTGTATAGAAGGCCCTCAAAAAACACTTATTGCTGAACAATGAGTTGCAAGGGGTTTTTTTTGTTTGTTTGTTTTTTTATTGTTAAATCATAGCTGTGGGGTTTTTTTTTAAGTGTGGTAAAACATAAGATTTACCATTTTAACCATTTCTAAACTACAATTAAGTCACTATTATGTGTAACCATCACCATCATAGCATGTTAGATTCTGTTTTCATTTCTCTTAAAATATTTTCAAATTTTCCTTGTGATTTCCTCTTTGAATCACTGGTGACTCAGAAGTAGATAGTTTAATTTCCACATATCTGTGATTTTCCCAAATATTCTTCTATTATTTCTATCTAATTTTATTCCATTATGGTCAGGGAACAAATCTAGTATGATTTCCATCCTTCAAATGTATTGAGGCTTTGGGGCTGGGCATGGTGGCTGTAATTCTAGCACTCTGGGAGGCCAAGGTAGGTAGATTGCCTGAGCTCACAAGTTCGAGACCAGCCTGAGCCAGAGCAAGACCTCATCTCTAAAAATAGCCAGGCATTGTGGCAGGTGGCTATAGTCCCAGCTACCTGGGAGCCTGAGACAAGAGAATCACTTAAGCCTAAGAGTATGAGTTTGCTATGAGCTATGATGCCATAGCACTCTGCCAAGGGCAAAAGTGACACTGTCTCAAAAGAAAGAAAAAAAAAATGTACTGAGGCTTATTTTATAACATAATATATGGTCTATCTTGAAGAGTTTTTCACATATACTTGAGAACAAAGTGTATTCTGCTATTATTGGATGGGGTGGTCTATAGATACTCGTCCCTTAATGATTTAAAAGTTTATCTGCATCTAGATCTGATTTAAGAAACAAAATGTGTCAGTTATGTAAATCTTAAATTTTTCATTTTATCCTCCACTTTCTTTTTTTTTGTTGTTTTGTTTTGTTGTTTGAAGAGAATGCCATAATGTCATGCTTATAGCAATCTCACACTTTTGGGTTCAAGAGATCCTTTTGCCTCAGCCTCCCAAGTAGCTGGGACTACAGGACCCTGCCACAATGTCTGGCTGATATTTCCTATTTTTAGTAGAGATGGGGTTCTCCCTCTATCTCAGGCTGGTCTTGAACCCCTGAGCTCAAGCAATCCACCCATCTCAGCCTCCCCGAGTGCTAGGATTACAGGTCTGAGCCACCACTCCCAGCCTACTCCCCACTTTCTATACAACCTATTCTGTGCAGTATAAATCAAAGCAAAGTCTCCCCTTTAAAAATAAATATATCAATTTCTAGCACCACATGAAGAGTTGGGTTTCTAGCAATGAAACCTGTTAAAAAGCTGAACAGAAAGAAGGATATATGTTAGAGAGATTTTCTAAGAGGTTCCTGAAACGGGAAAATCCCCAGACTTAGGTGAATAAGAAAAGAGAATATCTGATATGTCATTTGATAGTGTGACAGCTGACATGGCCATCCCAAATTTCCCAAGGGAGCTGGGCTATACCCAGTTGAAAAAAACAAAACTCTATAAAGTACTGGGTATTTAATGTGAACACAGAAGGTGTAAGGTTGAGGATATAAAAACAAGAGAGGCTTTTCTTGTTACTGAACAGTCAAGCTATAAAGAACTAATACACCAATAGTTTAAAATTTGTCTTTCATTCCACCAATAAAATAAGCATGGCTACTTCATGTTTCAAACAGCACTTTTCAAATTTATTAAGTGAACATAAAAATGTCTATCCCCCTACAAAACCTCTGTAAGATTGTTATTATCATACCTATTTTACAGAAAAGATTCAGAAGCAAAACGACTTCCAGGATCACACAGCAAGTATAAAACTGAACCAGGATTTGAACCTGGGTTTCTAACTCCAAATTCAGGGCTATCATTACCAAATCATAGCTGCTTCTTTTCCCCAACAATATGTACACACAGGTCTCTTAGTACTTTAGACATTGGGCATATATATAATTTAGGGAAAAGACCCACAAGGAAAGGTTATATCCACCACGCTTAATGTTCTCAAAATAAGAGCAGAAGACTTTGAACACAGAGGAACAACTAGTACCTGGTTCAGTATGACGTAATAAGCAAGTCATCCAATAGAAAATAAATGAAGAGCAAGAACCACATGTATTCTGTTAAGTAGCCTCAGGATAGTAATCAAGCAAAAATTTAGTTCAGAGGTTCAGTATTTCCCACAGATGCCTGTAGTAAACCAAAGGCATGACCAAGAATAGGAAATAAGAGAAAAGGGAAAAGGATAATGTAAGGAAAAGAAAGAGGAGTACAACAGAAGAACAGAAACAAGCAGTATGTGTAACCACTGGGTGATATTGAGTGAATGGTAAACATGAACACTCAACAATTTCCACAACTTCTTATGAATCAAAAATTATTTCAAAATAAAAAGTTGAGAAAAGAAAGGAAAAGGAAAGGAGAGGAAAAGAAAAGAAAAGAAAAGAAAAGAAAAGAAAAGAAAAGAAAAGAAAAGAAAAGAGAAAAGAAAAGAGGTGAGAAGACATACATGATGTGGACAGGCTTTTGGTCCAAGTTTCCTAAGTCCCCTGAATACCTCATGTTCAGACAATCCACCAGGCACAGCCCTCTCTGGGGAGAGAAAGACAACTAAATAGCCCGTTCCAACACACTGTATCAAGATGCTTTCCTGCAAGACTCCAATTTCTAACCACTCCTTATTAAAAAGGGAAAAAGGAGAGACTACAACAGTGAAACAAATGTAAGGGCACCACTGGGCCAAGCTCCATCTCAGGTGTGCCCAAGGATGAAAAGCAGGCTTCACTTATTGTCCCTCACCCTCCAAGCCCAATTCCCTTTTTTCCAGTCCTTGCTCTGGTAAGATTCACATTGAGGATGGACTAGTAAAACCTGCAGAGTCCCAGAGGCTTCAAGGATAAGGAGCCCTGTGGGGGCAAGCTTGCAGAGAACTAAAATGAGGGCTTCACAGATCCATTTATTCATTGACAAATGAGATCCTGTCATGTTTACTTCAAATGCTTTCAAAGCAATAGAAGTGACCCAGCTGGGAAAAATAATCTGAAACATCAGCTGAGCAATGACAGACCACTGAAATGTTCTATTTCCTACTCACAATGACAAAGACCTTCATGTTCTATTTCCTACCCACTCCCATTCAACCATGTTTCAAGCACATATATTTTAAATCTATACTTTACTAAGCTTACACCTAATAGTTATGGAAAATTTGCTGCATTTCTTAGATGTGCTATAACTGAACACATCTGTTACTAAATGATGTTTTACATTAGTGTTTTATGGATTATGAAAAAAATCCAAAGGAAACGTACAAAAAGAGACCTATAAGTACCTTACCTAGGTTAGCATATACTGAACTGTACAATATAGAGATGCTCAGTTTCCAAACTGATGTGCCTCAACACTATTTCAACATTGATTTACTCATCTTCAACATTATCATGGTTTTCTTTAAATCATCAAAAGTGCTAACCATCATTCACAGTCCTACATTTAAACAAAAAGATCATGTAAGAATGTAACTGAATATAATCCAATACATACTTTAATGCACTGCTAAGAATAAAAATTCATTACTATCCAGGACAGATTGGCAATATCTATTAACTAGTAATTACAGTTTTTACAGGTTTTTTTGTTTTTTGTTTTTTTGGCTGAGGCTGGATTTGAACCTGTCACCTCCGGTATATGGGGCCAGCGCCCTACTCACTGAGCCACAGGTGTCACCCACTAATTACAGTTTTTCATCTAGCAAGTCAAAATCTAAGAAGGTATCTAAGAAAGTTGTCAAGTATGCTAAAATGTATATATCTAATTATTCATTACAGTTGTTTATAATTTCTAATTAAATAACTCTAAGTGTTCAAAAGTAGAGAACTAGGAAATACATTAGAGTATATCCAAACAACAGCATAATGTGTAGTTACTGAGAAACACAGTATAAACCTGTTCTCACTGGCCTATAAAGACATCTATAATCATTTTGGTGAAAGAAAGGAAGGAAGGGAGGAAGGGAGGGAAAAAGAAAGGAAGAAAAGGGGACGGTGCCTGGGGCTCAAAGGAGTAGGGCAATGGCCCCATATGCCGAGGTGGAGGATTCAAACCCAGCCCCGGCCAAAAACTGCAAAAAAAAAAAAAAAAAGCAAACTAGAAAACAGCATGTTTATGGTGCCATTTTTGTTTATAAAATAAAAGTATGCTTAGAAAAAGTATGAAAGGAAATACACCAAAATGTTAATACTGTGTTTTGCAAAATAGGGCAGCGCCTGTGGCTCAAAGGGGTAGGGCGCCGGCCCCATATGCCAGAGATGGCGGGTTCAAACCCAGCCCCGGCCAAAAACTGCAAAAAAAAAAAAAAAAAAAAAGGAAAGAAAGAAAGAAAATTTAATATTTATATAATAGAAATAATAGTGATAGTAATAACTGAACAATACTGCAGCCTTTACATACATGTAATGGCTTGTATATATACAGAATATAAGAAACTAAAAACAAAGCCAGGCTCAGGGGCTCACTCCTGTAATAGCACTTTGGGAGGCTGAACCAGGAAGATCACTTGAGGTCAGGAGTTAGAGACCATACTGAGCAAGAGCAAAAAATAGAAAAATGCAACAATAGAAAACCTAGCCAGGTGTGATGGCATGCACCTGTAGTCCTAGTTACTTGGGCAGCTGAGGCAGGAAGATCACTTGAGCCCAGGAGTTGGAGGTTACAGTGAGCTACAAATATGCCACTGCCTTCATGCCCTGGTAACAAAATGAGACCCTGTCTCTAAGTAAACAAACAAATACAATTAAAAAATAAATAAAAATAAACTAAAAACAGTGGTTGCCACTGGGAATGGGCTGTGAGAGAATGGAGAAGAGGGTAGAAGAAAACTTACATTACACTTGCTTTTTTTTTTTTTTTTTTGAGACAGTCTCATTACCTCGCCCTTGTTCTAATGTTATGGCGTCACAGCTCACAGCAACCTCATACTCTTGGGCTTAAGCGATTCTCTTGCCTCAGCCTCCCAGGTAGCTGGGACTACAGGCGCCTGCCACAACGTCTGGCTATTTTTGTTGTTGTTGTAGTTGTCAATGTTGTTTAGCAGGCCTGGGCTGGGTTCAAGCCCGCCAGCCCCTGTGTATGTTTAAAAGATCCTTGTGTTTTTTTTACACATTTTAACAATGTACATATTCCCTATTTAAAACAAATATAAATGTTAAACATTAAAAAGTATCTGTTCATATTTTTTCTGATTGAACCACACTATCCAATAAATAGCAAAAAGTTCTTTGTAAAGTCAGATAGAATTCTGTAATCCTGATACCTGAGCCACCACCATCAGTTACTACACTAAGTTTCAAAAAATACATAAGGATGCAGTTACTGTCAATTGTCCATATCTAGTACTCATCTCCACTTAATAAGGAAACACAGCTTATTCCTGAATCACATATCTAGCCATGGAATTCTTATCAAAACCAAAAAAAAAACAAAAAAAAAAACAAGCAATGGGAAAAAAGGAAATGCTCAATTTTTGTTTTAACTCAATTTTTTTGATCACTGAACTATGGCCATTTTTTTTTAATTGATATTAAATCATAGCTGTGTACATTAATGCGATCATGGGGCACCATACATTGGTTTTATAAACAATTTGACACATTTTCATCACACTGGCTAACATAGCTTTCCTGGCATTTTCTTAGTTATTGTGTTAAGACAATTATATTCTACATTTACTAAGTTTCACATGTACCCTTGTAAGATGCACCACAGGTGTAATCCCAACAATCACCATCCCTTATCATGTGGTTTTTATTCTTTATTCTATTGTATTATATATTGCATTGATTTTCTTCCATTTCTGGGATAAATTCTACTTCACATTTATGTATAATCTTTTTATATTTTTCTGGATTTGATTTCCTAATTTTTTTTTTTTTTTTTTTTTTTTTAGAGACAGTCTCACTTTGTCAACTTTGGTAGAGTCCTGTGGTGTCACAGCTTACAGCTCTTCCAGATCTTAGCTTAGGCGATTCTCTTGCTTTAGCCTCCTGAGTAGCTGGGACTACGGGCACTTGCCACAACATCTGACTACTTTTTTGTTGCAGTTTGGCTGAGGCTGGGTTTGAACCCACCACCCTCAGTATATGGGGCAGGTGCCCTACTCACTGAGCCATAGGCTCCACCCCCTAATATTTTGTTGAAGCATTTTGTGTCTGTGGTTATCAGGGATATTGGCATAGCTTTTTTTTCTTGCTATGTCTTTGGGTTTATTGTCAGAGTCAGATGAGCCTAATGTAATAAGAGGTATTTCCCCTGTTCATGTATTTTTGAAATTATTTGTGAAGTATTGATATTATTTCCTTTTAAACATTTAGCAGAATTCACTAGTGAGGCCTCTTGGGTTTGGCTTTTTCCTTGCATTAACTCTTCAATTTTTAATTCAGTCTCTTTATGTGTTTTAGACTATTCATGTTTTCTAAGATTTTTAAAATCAGTATTAAAAACACAGTTTCTACATTTTTAGGTATTTATCTATTTCATTTAGCTTATCTAGCTGGTTGGTATGCAATTGTTCATAATCTTTATAATCCTTTTAATTTCTGTAAGGTCTATGGTAACATACCATCTTTCATTCTTGACTTTTTTCTTAGTGTGTCTAATTAAAGGTTTGTCCATTTTGTAGATGTTTTCAATAACTAACTTTTGATTTCTATAATTTCATTATTAATTTTTGAGTCTTTCATTAATCTCTAATCTTTATGTACCTTGATTCATGTTTTATTTCTTCCTAGGACAGGAGTGGAATCATGAAATGGTATGTATGGGAAGCCAACAGTGATGCTTTTGTGTTATGACAAAATAGTTTATAGCCATTATAATTATTTGGTGGTCAATCAGAATAAAAAAATCTCCATGAATAAGGACACTTGAGTGTAGTATTATCTTAAATTGTTTGTCACAGAAGAGGATTGGAGTGTTTCATATCTGTTGGGAATGGGTCAGTTTCTATGTTAGTAAATATGGTGGCTGAATTTCAGAGTTAGGGCCAGAGAGGACATTAAGGGTGAAAAATTTTATTCTCAGACCTCTGTGGCTTCACTTCTTTAATTCACCTCTCTGGATCCAGCTTAGTATCTTTATTTCATGGCTGCTTGTCATCTGACATGGAGGAGGCCTTATCAAATTCCAAAATACAATATGGGGACAGCTCCTTTATATTTACTTTATTTAATTTAGAATAAAATAAGCAAGGTCATTCTACCAGGTTTTCTTTAGATTCCCAGAAGCCACTCCACGCCTCAGGAACAGTGGTTTTAGTACTCTATTGCCAATATTTAGTCTCTTCCTGTTCATGCATTTTCAAAGCTCATGAGGAAAAATGTATCTAAAGTTTCCAACCCATCTGGCAGCATTAAATTCCTTAGAAAAATATGTATTTTAGTTTATTGGTCATAACTTTTGTTTTTGCTTCTACCCCTGGACTTCAGGCTTTGGACTAGGGCACAGGCTCATGTGCTTTTTATACAGAGACCCAGGTCATAGCCAGGATCTGCAGCTCCACACTCCACTTGCCCAGAAACCCATATCTCTTGTCCCAATTATACACTTTTTTTTCTGCAGTGTACATCACACTGCATCCAGTCAACCTAATTTTAAATCTTGTCCTTTCAAAAGATCAGAGACAAGTTACATCTGTGCCAATTTGGCCTGTTAAGTACTGTAATATGGTGTATTGTGATCTCAATATTTCTACTCAGGGAAACATTACTTGGAAGTAGATGTGTCCAAGAAGACTGCTTAGATCCTAGGGGTATACTGTAGAATACATTCCTACAGTATAAAGTATGAATGCTATTTCTGTATCTATTGAGAGGATCATATGGGTTTTGTTTTTAAGTCTTTTTATGTGGTAAACCTCTTTACTAATTTGTGTATGTTGAAGCATCTTTGTATTCCTGGATTAAAACACTCATCATTGCTGTGTATTATTTTTTGATGTGCTATTGGATTTTGTTTGCTTCTATTTTGTTGAGATCTTCTACTTCTAGGTTCGTCAGGGATATTGGTCTGTAGCTTTTGTTGCTGTTTTTTGGCTTTAGAATAGGGGTGATACTGGCCTTGTAGTATGAATTAGATAAGGTCACCTCCTCCTTGATCTTTTGGAACAGTTTCAGCAGGATTGGCACCAGTTCTCTGCATGTCAATTAGAATTTGTCTATCAACTCATTTAGTCATGGCTGTTTTTTTGGTTTTTTTTTTTTTTTTGTAATATTATTAATGACTAAATATCACTACTCATTATTGGCCTGTTTACAATTTCTATTTCTTCCTAATTCAAGCTTGAGAGGTTGCTTGTTTCCAGGAATGTATCCATTTACTTTAGGTACTTTCTAGTTTGTGGATGTAAAGATGTTCATGTTAGTCGTGAATAATGTCTTTATTTCTGTGATATCAGTTGTAATGTCTCCTTTTCCATTTCTGAATGTGCTTATTTGAATTCTCCCTCTTCTTTTCTTGATTAATATATCTAGTGGTATATCAATTTTGTTTATTTTTTTAAAGAACCAACTTTTTATATTTGTGATCCTTTGCATGTTTTCATGGTCTCAATTTTGTTTAGTTCTGCTCTCATTTTTTTTTTTTTTTTTTTTTTTTCTTTCTGCTAGCTTTGGGTTTGGTTTGTTCATGATTTTATAGTACGTTGATGTGTGAGAGTAGGTTATTAACTTGTGATCTTTGTATATTTCTGATGTAAGCATTAAACACTGTAGAATTCTCTCTTAGCACTGCTTTTTCTATATCACAGAGGATTTGATATGTTGTGTCTCTGTTTTAATTTGTATTGAAACATTTTTAAATTTCTATTATGCTTTTATGATTGACTCAAAGATCATTCAGGGACAATTTGTTTCATTTTCATGTATTTGTATAGTGTTGAGATAAGAAAGCAAACGAGAAATCAGTTCCAATCTTGGAATTGATTTCTCACTTATTTTTCTATAGTCTGAGAAGATACTTGATATAATTTTGATTTTTAAAATAATATTGAGACTTGTTTTGTAGTCCATCTTGAAAACCTTTCCATATATTGATGAGAAGAATATATATTCTCCACATTTTGACTACCAGTTTCTGAAAGTATCTATTAGGTCCATTTTTGGTAGAGTCCAATTTAAATCCAGAGTTTATTTTCTACCTTAATGACATATCAGTGGGTTGTTGAAGTCTTCCATTATTTATTAATTATTATTTTTTTTTTTGCAGTTTTTGGTCAGGGCCGGGTTTGAACCTGCCACCTCCGGTATAGGGAGCTGGCGCCCTACTACTTTGAGCCACAGGTGCCACCTGAAGTCTTCCACTATTATTATATTATTTCCTATATCTTTTGTTAGGCCTCATAGTATTTGTTATATGAATCTGGGTACTCTGGTATTGGGGGCATATATATTTACGGTTGTTATAAACTCTTTTTGAATTAGTCTCTTTATCATTATGTAATGACCTATTTTGTCTTTCTTATTGTTATTTTTTGCTGTTATTGATTTAAAGTCTATTTTATATAATGTTAAGTATTCAGTCCTGTTCACTTTTGGTTTCCGTTTGGGTGGAATATATTTTTACACCAAAGTCATAATGTTAATTTTTACCTAGTTATTTTGTAGTCTTAATTGTGTAATTGTTTTATAAGGCTTGTGAGTTTCATAGTTTCACATTTCTTTGTGATGGCAAGTATCAACTTTTCACATTCATGTTTAGAATCCTCCTTTCTTCTAGAGCCAATCTAGTTCTGATAACTTCCCTTAGCATTCTTTTACTGGGAAAGGCTTTTTCCCCCCATCATTTATGAAGCTTAGCTTATCAGTGTATAAAATTATTGGCTGATAGTTTTTTCTTTTAAGAAATTAAAAATTTCAAAAAGTCCCTTATCTTTCTTGGCTAGTAAAGTTTCTGCTGAGAAATCTGTTATTTGTCTGGTGGTCTTTCCTTTATAGGTCACTAGATACTTTTATCTTGCTGCTTGTACAATTTTTTTACTTCATATTGACTTTGTTCATTTATTTATTTTTTACTTTGGGGGACAAATTTTTGATCTGTCACCCAGGCTAGAGTGCAGTGACATTATTACATCTCCCTGCAACATCAAACTCCTAGACTCAAGTGATTCTCCTGCCTCACCCTCCCTAGTAGTTGGGACTATAGCTGCATACCACTGTATTTGAGTGTGCCAGGCCCACATTGACTTTAGACAGTCTGATAACTATATGTTGTGGTGAAGTTCATCTGCCGATGTATGTAATATCTGTCTGGCATTCACTGAGCCTCATGTACCCTGATTTCTAAATCTCTTTCAGGATTATGAAAGATTCCTCCATTATTCTCTTAAATAGGTATTCCACACTTTACTTTTCTTTCTCTCCCTCAAGAGTGCATATGACCCATAAGTTTGAACACTTTATATTATCCCATATTTGTAGAGAACTTTGTTCATTATTTTTAGTTATTTATTTTTTTCTGACAGTATTAATTTGATAAACTGTCTTCTATCCCTGAAACTCTTTTTTTCTGCTTGCTATTGTTAAAACTAAATTCTTTCAGGTGGCGCCTATGGCTCAGTGAGTAGGGTACCAGCCCCATATATCAGGGGTGGTGGTTTCAAACCCAGCCCTGGCCAAACTGCAACAAAAAATAAATGGGCGTTGTGGCAGGCTCTTGTAGTCCCAGCTACTTGGGAGGCTGAGGCAAGAGAATCACCTAAGCCCAAGAGCTGGAGGTTGCTGTGAACTGTGACACCAAGGCACTCTACCGAGGGTGACAAAGTGAGACTATGTCTCTTAAAAAAAAAAAAAAAGAACTAAAATTCTTTCAGTGAGTCATTTCCAGAATTCTGTTTGGGATTCCATCTCTTCAGTAAGTTTTTCATTAATATCATGAATTGTTTTTTTCTGAATTCTTCATGTTGATGTTCAACTCTCTCTTGGATCTCATTAAACTTCCTTAGAATCCACATTTTGAAATCTTTATCTGCCATTTCAAACTTTTCATTTTGGTTAATATTCATTGCTAGAGAGCTGCTGTGGTCCTTTGTGGGGGAGGGGTGTCATTACACTTTGTTTTTCATACTGCCAGAGTTCTTATACTGATTCCTTTTCATCTGGAGAAGATGTCACTTATTACTTGAATTTCCTTGCATTTATCTTTTTTTATTTTTTTGAAAAAGAACCATTTTATTGATTTAATCATTCCACAATGTATACGTATTTCAAAACAACATGTTGGGAATGATAAATATTTACAGTTTTTGTATTTAAAAAAAACTAAGACTTAAAAAGAGAAAGAACCATTTCAGAAATAAAGAACACCATTTTTTCATATTATCATATTTTTATTTTTAAGTTTTCATTCTAATGTATGCCCTTAATAAGGTATTTATAAAAAAAAGACATTCTTGTGTTAAACCCTATTATATATTATTCTATGATTTACTAATTTTTATATTTTAAATGTAAATGTCTTACCACAAAAAGTGAAATGATGATTATGTTAATCAGTTTGATTTGAGTATTCCACATTGTATATCAAATCATCACACTGTATCCCATAAATATATACAGTTATGAGTTAATAAAAAATAAAATTAGAAAAATTTCCTTTCATTTAGGTGAGACTTTGTTTTCCCCCCTTCTGGGTAGGACTCAGATTTTGTTGGATAGGATCCTTTGGCTTTGCTTGTGAGTACTTTCAAGGGAGAAGGCTCCATATAAATCCCTCTGTTATCAATAGGCTTAGTGTTTTTCAAATGCTAGTTATTTTTAGTTTGTAGTAGTAATATTCTAGCCATGTAGTAAGAGCCAAGTAGTAAGAGCTATGTAGTAAGAGCCAAGTAGTAAGAGCCACCTAGTAAGTACTAACCACTGTACCATTTGTCAACTGATATTTTAATGGGTTGTGCAGATTAACCTTCTAAGTAGTAGTGGGTGGTCAGAGGTGAGAGGTAGCTACTGTAGTGACAGCAGGATTCATGCTTGGCCTTTGTTAATCAATGGTACTGAGATATACCAGGTGAATTGTGGGGTCTTGGAACTTCCAGGGAGCTTATCTCATGTTCTAACACTTCAGGGGTTCAGTTCTCAGGGAGGAGCAGATATGTTCCCAATACACCAAAGAGCCTGTGGGGATAGGACCTGGTCCAGGCTCCACAGCCCACCAGTGGTAGTGGGAGTTGTTGAACTCCCCACTCCCCTGAACTCGTGGGTTTACCTCTGGTACCTGGCCAGGGACAGCAGTACAAAACAGCAAGGCCAGTCCCAAGCACTCTGTGTTTATATCAAAAAGCTGCTGCCAGAAGCCACCCTGAGATTCTCTGTCTGTGGCAGAAACTATGACTCTCAGGCTCTAACCTTCCCAAGCCAGTTCTGCCAAGAGAGGGGTACCTAGCTCCTGTGTAGCAGCACTAACCCACACTACTTTCTCAGTTTGTCCACAGTGGATCCTTCCTCACTCTAAAACCGGTCGCAAATCTCATCTCTGTCCCCTGAGTGTGTGACTGAATCAGGAGGGAGTGCGACGAGGCTGGTGGACCTGTCCTTGGTTCTCCTGAATTTAGGTGCTGGCTCTGCTGGGGAGGAGCAGACTGATTCCAGGTTGCCAGCAGAAGGCTCATTTGAATCAATGGCAGGGTATTCCCCTGAGGAGAAAATCGCCAGTCTTCATGGAGCTCTGGGGAAGCCAGCCGGCATGGCCCAGGTGGACGAAACTCCCCTTGGTCCTGCAACATTCTGTAGCTATGACAACAGAATTTGTCTTTGGGGTGTGCAAGCACCCGGCCTCCTTTCTCCCTCTGTGAACCTCCAAAATTCATATACTAAAGTCCAGTGTGACTATATTTAGAGATGGAGCCTCTAAAAACGTACTTAAGGTTATATGAGTTCATGAGGATGGGTTCCTGATGGCTAGTGTCCAGAAAGGCTAGTGTCTTATAAAAAGAGACTCCAGGCTCAGAGCATATAGCTCAAATGGCTAAGGCACTAGCCACATACACTGGATCTGGTCGGTTCAAATCCAGCCCAGGCCTGCCAAACAACAAGGACAGCTACAACCAAAAAATAGCCTGGCATTGTGGTGGCTGCCTATAGTCCCAGCTACTAGGGAAGCTGAGGCAAGAGAATCGCTTAAGGCCAGGAGTTGGAGGTTGCTGTGAGCTGTGATGCCATAGCACTCTACCCAGGGTGGCAGCTTGAGGCTCTGTCTCAGGAAGAAAAAAAAAAAGAGACACCAAAGAGCTTGCTCTTCCTCTCTGTCTCTCTCTCTCTCTCTCTCTCTGCATTCTCACAAAGAAGAGGTCACATGAGTGCACAGTTAGAAGACTGCTGTCTGCACCTCAAGGGGAGTACCCTCACCAAATGGGCCTCCCCCTACTATCTTGGACTTCTAGTCTCCAGAACTGTAAGCAGATAGATTTCTGTTGTTCAAATCACTCAGTATATGGTATTTTGTTCTGGTGGGCTGAGGAGACTTACACAGATCCAGTGCGAATAAACTGCTAATGGTCAACGTCTGAGATACTTGCTGAGGGAAAGGAAATACAAAATAGTGTAAGAATGAGTAGTTTATGAATACCAGCTGTGATCACATAACTGATTGCAGAAATGAGGACCAAAATTGTCATAAATATCTTTTATTTTTTTACAAATGTTTGCATATATATATATATATATATATATATATATATATATATATAAAATGTATTAACTTCACATAATAAAATATTGTTAACTTTACATCCTAGCTTCCACATCTGCATGAGACAGTTCCTTAAAATTGCTCATCTGGGTGCTCATTCTTTCCCTATCTCTCTGTCCCATTTAGATAGAAATATAGTTTCCCTGGAGAACTTCTGACTAATATAAGGTCTAGGAATGTACATGGAGAGTCTCAGTGGTTAAACTCATTGAGGTGAAAAACAATGCCCCATTTCTTATCCCAGGAAGACATGAATCACTAAAACTGGGAGGGCACATAGCTTTAAAGAGGTATGACAGAGAGGAGTGTAAACTGTGGGTGCTGAAATTGAACACAAACTTGCCATTGGATAATATGGAGACAGTAAGAGAATGAACAAATAGTCAAGAATCATCCTTGAGAAAAATAGAAGGTCATTGATATGCCATACTATGGCAGATGCTGTGCTATTCTAATGAAGCTCACAGGTCCCCAGATCTACAAACTTCTGATCTCTCTTTGGTAATGGTTGTAGTGGTAATGCCTACCGCTTATTCATAGATATCCTTATAGGCTAAAATCTGCTTATGTCCCAAGATTCTGCAGAGCCCAGTCTAACATCCCACTGTGAACACATAGCTGCAGAATTAATGTCTCAGAACAGTCCCAACACCCATAAAAGGCAGGGGTAAATGGGAAAATGTATAGGTTTGATTTCTTCAGTTTCCGTAGATGAGTGTCGAGGTAGGGGTATGTGTACACACATACACAGGTATTGCAAATATCTACCTTGGAATCCCTTTCTCACCAAAGTTTATTTCAAAGATAAGAGATCTTGAAATTTTGGGGACTAAGGAAGGTCAAGTACAGGCTCTCATTGAAAAAATTTCCAGCTGAGAACTGATTTGGGGAAGAGCTATATATAAAAATGCCAAAAGCATGGAGAATCCCACCAAATTCAGTATAAACATCCACTGCCAACAATAATTCCCTCTCACTGAACAAAGATAACAATGCTTTTATCTTCATTCCTAAAAGCTCTCATACTAACTGAGACAAACAAAATACTGACCTATACCACTGTTGAGAAATATCACAATTGTACTTCTGACTCTACCTGTATGACTGGGTATAATATTAAATACATTTTTAAAGGTAGGAAAACAGATGTAAATTTTTCCAGTGAAATTTAATTACTCTGAAATATTAAAAAAAAAAAAAGATTAAGATTAGGCAGTCATGAAGTCAATAGCACAAATATTCTTTTTATTCATAAACATTTTCTAAAATTAAAACTCTTTAATTCTTTGATTAGGTTATTCTATTTCTTAAAGTAGGATAATAATTTTGAAAATAAACCATAACATATTCTTAAAAATCGTTTATTTCAGTGACAATAAGAGGAAATCAAGAAGTAATAGACACCACATGGGATTACAGCTTATGTGCTAAAAATGATAGAAGTTCTTTAAAATATTGTTTATTCTGTTTGTTTTTTATAATACTACATCACATAAATTGCTTTATTATTTTTCTATTATATTTACAAGTGAACTCAAGTCCATAGAATTTAGTTTACTTGATAGGAGCTAATATATAGCAACACAGAACTAAAGTTAAAATCTAAATGGTGTCTGTGTATGTGTATGTCTGTGTTTATACCAAAGGCAAAATCGAATAGCCTTGATAGTGGTGTCTCACATCTAAAAAATGAGAATTCAGTAAATCTAACCCTAGTCCCCCGGAAAGCAAAACTTGTTTCATGAGTCACTAACACAGCTTATTCTGTTTAGTAATTAGTAGAACAAATATATATTATTAAGTTGAGACACATATGTGCTTTTTACTTTATGAATTTATTTTGCATAATGATCCAAAGTAGAATGTAAGTTTTGTTATTTATTTTGTTTTTAATTGACATATGATAATTCTACATATTTATGGGGTACAGTGTGGTTTTTCCATACAAGTATATACAGTATAATTATCAAATCATGGTAATTAGCATATCCAGCACTTTAAACACTTGTCATTTCTTACTGATTAGCACATTGCCAATCCTCTCTTCTACCTATTTTGAAGTATGCAACATGTTATTGTTAACTCTAATCACTCTACTATGCAGTAGAATACCAATACTTACTTCACCTGACATTTTTAATGCCAAAATTATTTTGAGAAAATAAACACAGCCCTATGAATATATTAATCATGATTACACTGCTAGTGTATGGAGAGACAGGATTTAAACTCAAGATACTCTAGATAAAAAATATCTATTTGGAGCATATGCTGTTGATGACAATTTCTCCTTAACTCTTTGTTGAATAAGGGACATACTAGGGAAGCTCATTCTTTAGTGAGCACAATAATATAGAAAGGTTGTTGAAAAGTTTTCCTTTTTCTTCTTAGGCAGTGTCAGAGAGAATTGGGTTATGAGGATTTGGCAGGAGTATTATCTCAACATTGTCATACTTTATGAAGTCTCAGTCATTTTTCATTGGGAGTATGGAAAATAATGAATCAAATTTGCCATAACGTGTAAGGAAAATATTCAGAAGAACATGGCATGAGGCAGTTTGTACATCTTATTGCTAAGTAAAGGATGTTCAAATGGAAAGAAGGAAGATGGCAAGGAAATGATGGCTAAAATAGCACCAATGAGTTCAGGTGAATGACATGCACCCAGGCAATCAAGGGGTGCTGCGGAGAAGTGGCCAAGGATGGAAGAAGGTTTAGATACTCAGTTAGCACAAAGTCATGTGGACTTGACATGCGGTAGTATTGAAATATGGATTAATACGATGTTGAAAACGTGTACAGAACCTATAGATGAGAGACCCATGGTCAGTGACATTGAAAAATGAGACAGTGCCAGCAGCATAGTTTAGGAAAACCCCAATACGATTAGGAGGGACAGTCAGGTAGAGGGGTAAAAGACCAAAAGTGTCAGAATCATGAAAAGCAATATATTGAGATATATGTTGTAACCCTATAACCCAGTAGCCATTTTTAGGTTGATAACGTACATTTGCTGTGTTATGAATCTTCTCATTGAAGGGGAGACCATGTTTAACATATACACCCAGGATCCAAGAACGTTTATTGGTCACATCTACCTCCCAGTACCATTTCCCTGATGTGAAATATGGAACGCCCAGGATACCATAATTGTCCATCAATTCTTCAGGGTCCCAGTCATCCAGGCCAGATCTCACTTCTCTCTTATCTGAAGAAATGATGACATTTGATTTGTTCCTTGGAATCAGCCTCACATAAACTGTAGGAAAAAAATACCCTCAGTCAAAGGTTATTGGGAAGGATAGGTGTACGTGTGTCACAAGAAGAAACATGGATCTTAAAACATGAGATCTACCAGAGATCAAAAGGTTCTAAAAGATAATAACAGAGTGGGTTGTGATAGTGTGACTTCTCACCCAAGTGGCGGCGGGCTTCTCTCAGCTCTGCACTGACATACATCTCTCCTACAGATTGGAGGAAAAAGAGGAGACTATGGTAGAACAATGAACTCGTGAATGAAAGGATGAACTAGGCACCTGGCCATTCCCCATTGAATATGACCACATCACTAGTGCACATCAGTCATCACTTATCTCCTCTATCCACACCTAGAAATTGTACCCTCTCTGCCATTTATCCCACATCATCCCTAGAATTCCATGGCCATACACTTGATCTAGCTCTCCTTACTTTTAAGCACTTGCAGTAATCCTCTCAGATCAGGCAGTGGAAATACTTTCCTTTCTTCCTTGGGAAAAGTTTTTGGCTTCTTCAAGGTCAAGGTTTCA
>CAUYPK010094638.1:0-22290 GCA_963574355.1 Loris lydekkerianus
TTCCCCATTGATCCTTGGGGTAGTTGATCTACTGTGATTATTCAAATTGCCAGAGTTTTTCTGTTGATTTCGCCTCATGATTGTTTTTCACCATTGTCTCTGGCCGTCCTCAGAGTTGGGGAGGTGTCTCTCCAAGATTAGGCCCCAGCGGGATCACTCTATTGTTGCTGGATCTTTGTAGGGAGTGACTCTGTGTAGTTCCTCTGGGGCTGCCCCAGAAGCAGCTCCAGAGTGTGACACACCCAGATCCAGCAACAGGGCAGGGGTGGTACACATGGTTCTGGGAGTGCCTGGCACCCAGTGACTTTGGCACAGAGAGCCCAAGGCTCCAGCAGTCTCTGGCCAGGAGAAGGGCTCCATGAAGAGGCAGGGAAGGCTCCAGAGGGCACGCAGCTACCAGAGTCCCTGGCCAGATGAGCGGCCGGTGTGGAGGAAGGGAGGGTACAGGAGCGACGAGGCGGGGTTGCGTGGCTCCGCAGTTCCTGGTCAGGGCATGCAAAGGCTTGGCAGGCACGGGTCATGGGTCAGGGGTCACGGCACAGCTCTTACCCAGATCCGGGCGGGCGCTGATCACGGTTGTGGCACAGTTCTTACGGAGGTCTGGGCAGCACAGCTCTTACGGAGGTCTGGGCGGATGCTGATCACTGGTATCCGTAGATTCATCCAGCTGAATTGTAAACATGTTCACTTCTTTGAGGTGAGAGATTGCTTGAAATTCCATATTTTCAGATAAATCCTTAACATGCTGAGAAATTGTACTATCTCATTTTATGGCTGTGTCACAGGGTCACTCCAAGGGGAGTATCCAACTTATAGGATAGAGTGAAGAAGAATCAAATATAGATGTTCAATGCTGGCCCCTTCCCAGACTGGCAGAATTATTTCGACTCATCCAGGGGGAGAGTTGGAGGGTTTTCCCATCTCTTGGGAGCCTGAACAGAGTGCTGGGCATTCCAATGCTTCCCTCATACCCAGGGGTATAATATGCCTTCTGTAAAAGATTTAGTTTCTTTTGACATAAAAAGTTCCCTGATGCAGACAGAGCTAATCTCTCTCCTTTTGCTGAAACCTAAAAAGAACTTTCCCATTCTTACCTCTCTAGGAAGGTGTTGGTCCCAAAGCTGTCTTGTGACCTGCCCTTTCCTGGAGAACCAGAACCAAAGTGGTGGGGGAAGGATGGTGGGAAAGAAGATCAGCTCTGGACTTTCTGAGAGACCTAATCTGGATGGACTACTCTAGTCCCCCAAACAGAGGTCCAATTCACAAATAATTGTTGCCATCACTTTGGTTACCATGGCCACCACACCAGCCCGCCACTCAGCCCCTCTCCTAGCCCCCATCCTAGCTGCACCCTGACTACTAGCCTAGCCAGTATACTGGCTAGTGCTGCCAATAATAGCTCCTATTCATTGAGCCCTTGCTATGTTGTCCCTAATCATCATTGCAAATTCACTGAAGAGGAAACTGTGGTTCCAAGGTGCTATCACACTGCAGAGAAAAGAAAGAACCTATGCTGGTTTCCACTGCCCCATGCTGTCTCCTTCCTACTGTGGGCCAAGCTCTGGAAGCAGACTGAAAAGGATAAGATAGAAATTTGCTGGCTATGTGACCCTGGACAAGTCATTCATCCTCTGTGCTTTAGTTTCATCTCTAAAATGTTGGTTTTGGTTAAGGCAAGGAAATACAGAACAGTGTCTGTGTATATGACTGTCTATGTGATGGGAGGCAGGGGTGAGGCCATCCATTGTTCCTTGCTAAGCCCAGGATGGTCA
The DNA here is from genome assembly GCA_963574355.1 of Loris lydekkerianus. Classification (NCBI taxonomy): domain Eukaryota; kingdom Metazoa; phylum Chordata; class Mammalia; order Primates; family Lorisidae; genus Loris; species Loris lydekkerianus. Next base: position 1,773 of record CAUYPK010094638.1, read on the forward strand.
AATGTTAGGGCTGTCATGGGGACCTTGTCAATCATGGTCAGGCTGGAGGGCACTTGTCTACCCCCTGCTGACTCTCTAGGATGCCACATTCTGTGGTCAGGAAGAGGGGACCCTGAAAGGTCCTTGGAATGTCCATCTGCCGGGAGCCTTTTGTAATACTATTGGGATAAGGTGACAATAGCAGCATGGGCTCTGAGGCCCGCTTCTTTCCCTCTAATGTGTTCCCTTCTGTCCCATAGTCCATGGAAAACTCTCAAGTCCCCCACAGATGCCTCCTCATCCCATCTGCCTGCCTTTTATCCTTCATCACCCAGCTTTCTCAACTCTGAATTGTATTTCCGAGACCTCAATCCCTAAGCCCTTAACCAACCATGCAGAAAACCCAACTGGTTACAATGCTGAAGTCTCAGCCCAGCACCCTCTCACTGCACCCTCCCCCTGGCTTCCCCAGGCAGCACTGGCAGGAAGGACAAAACTTACAGCTTCAGGGTCTTATCCCTAAAGACCCAAGGAAGGCACTAGCCAAGAAGGAGGACCTACAGATGGGCAGAGGCATTTACCAACCAAGTCGCGAGGAAGACAGCATGGTATAAAGGCAAATGATGTGTAGTCAAACACACTAGCTTTGGAATTCTGGCTCTGTCCCTTTCTAGCCATGTGACCTTGGGCAAGAGATTTAACCTTTCTGAGCCACACTTTCCTCCTGTGTAAAACAAAAATAATAATATCTACTTTGCATGGTAGTTGTAAGGATTAACCAAGATAATATATGTAAAGCACCTTGCTCAGTGCCTGACACATAGTTGGCACCCAATAAATGTCGTTTCCTATTCCTACCCTGTTCCCCCTGCCCAGCCTCTGACGATACCAAAGAGCAAACAAATTTGGCAGATCACGTCTCAATTATTTAAGGGTCCAGGGCCAGCCTCTGTGCCTTTCATCCTTTAAACTGCAGAATCTGTGACTATAGAAGGTGAGAAAGGGAAAGAAGAAAATAAGACAAGTGGAGGTGGGGAAGAAGGTGAGTGGGCAGAAGAAAAGTACAGAGGGGAGCCTCAGCATGAGATGAGAGCTTGTGTGACCTAGGTCCCCACATCACCTCAAAATGAGTACACAAAGAATTTGCTAAGAGCAGCTGGCCCCCGGATGGGGTGGGGGAAGCCTCCAGATTCAGAGCCTGGTTTCCAGCGGGTCCTTTCCACTAGCCTGTCTGGGTTGGAAGCAGAGAACCTGATATTTACATACCTCCGCAGATGTGTCCCAACAGCCTGCCTGCCCTACCACACTGGAGAGGAGCAGGAATAATCGCACCAAGGCCAAGCTCCCTCCTCCTCCCCTCAGAGAGCCAGATGACCTCAGTGCTGGTGGTGGGGAGGAGTGTGTGCGTGTGTGCATGCGTGTATGCAGCTACAGCTCCTAGCAGAAGAGGCAGGCCTGGATTTAGAGGGATGCAACATCTGGCCAGTTGTGAGCTTGAGCCAGATGTGTGCCGGCCAGATGGAGGGCAAGTTCCCCTGGAGGGGGTGGGGCTGCACAGGAGGAAGTCATAACCTCAGTGTGTGACCTAATCCTGAACATATTACTCTGGAATATGTGCACTATCAACAGCATTGCCATAAAAAAAGACCTCAATAAAGAGAGAAGAAGAAACAGCATGGCCCCAAGAGTTGTCAGTGGGCCTCTGCCACACTTTCTGAGGTGGGGAGGAGTGAGCTAGGGAGGGAGTCTGGGCTAGCACTTGACCCTGGGTGCTGGCCACTCTTGTGCTTATGAGGAGGGGGTGTTGAGCTTGGAGTATAGCTCCTGCCAGTCAGAGAGAGCTACTACAAGCTCAAAGCCATGGACATAGTGGAAAGGAGCCTTTGAGACTGAGGTTTAAGGGTTAATGGATTTAGGGGGAAAGGGGCTCCTAAGTCTAGGAAGAGCTGGAAGAAAGAGGTAAGCCAGAAAAAAACTCTGGGTCTCTTTCCTCTGCCTTCATTAAACCAGGTATTCTGAATGTTCCCAGCAGGGAAGGCACTAGGATATCCATCTATCCTCCCCACTCTCATCCTCACTCCACCCCTGACCATAACCGCTCTCCCCGCCCCCCAGCCCCCAAATCCTGAGGAACTAACCAGAGGAGCCACAAAGTCTCAAAGCAAGAATATCACTAGCCAAGCTGCCTTACTACCTAAAGACACTGGGCTAGGGCCCAGCCAGCTTTTTCTGGAACACTGATAAGGTAGGGTGGTCACAAAAGGCTTCCTGGATGACATGGGGTCTCAAAAGATAAGAGGAATTTAGCTAGATGATGAGAGAGGAAAGGACATGCTCTGTTCAGTGCAGGATAAGCTGAAAACAGAGAAAGGAAGAATGAAAGAGAAAAATCACATGGGAACCAAAAGCACCTCAGAGCCCAAGTGGTCCAATCCCTTCATCAGATAAGAGGGAGAAAGAAAAGAAAGGGTGTGTGTAGCAGGAGGAAACTGTGAAAGGGATCCCCAACTGCAGGATTAAGGGCTCTTGTGGAATCCCACCCCCACCCCAGGCAGTTTCTCATGCCCCGGAAACCCAAAGAGCCAGAAGGAACGGGCCAGCATTGAGGGCAGGTAGACGGTTCACTGGGGGGTAGGAATGAGAGCAGAGAGAGGTGGGAGACAGACAGAACAAGTTGAGGGCCAAGCTAGCAGCCCTCTCCCTTGCCTTGAGCAGGACTGGGGCAAGCACAACTGCTTCTCATTAGCACAAGTGACTGTGGAGGAGAAATTCAGTCCAGCCCAGGTCACGGTCACAGCACTGAGCAGCCAGGCTCAGCCAAGCCAGAGAGGAGCAGGTTGAGTCCCTGGGAGACCTGCAGCAGCTGTCTATCCCTGGGGTCCCAAGCTTACCCATGGCAGCACTCAGAGTGGGCAGTGATGAAAGAGAATTCAAATGGCTGGAGGAGCAGGGAGGGTGGGACATAATGCTGACACTCCCCTTCTGGTTGTCTTGCCTATTTTGCTAATTCATCTAACACACCATGGTCAGACCTGACCCTACCCATCTTCTGCTGAGGAAATGCCAAAGGCATCTCCAATGCCTCAATCTGCCCAAATGTAAAGGTTCGCTGTGATTTAGCAACCTTGGATGTCAACAATTCTCACTCCCATTCTTCTCCAAACCAAGCCCTCTGCCCCAGCTACTCTCCATTTTGCACAAATCCTGCCAAGACCCTCTTTGCTTATGCAGTTTTCTTAACCTACAATGCTTTTTCATTTCTACCAAACTCATTATTATTCCCCTTTGACATTTCACTCACCTGTAGAATTGAGAGAGAAATAATTTCTAGCTCACAGGGTTTTTGTAAGGATAAAATTAGAAAATGTTTGGAACAGACAGAACAGAGTCTGGCACACAGCAATGTTACCTATTATTATTGTTATTGTTCTAATCATTACCTTTCATCTGAGTCCAAGTTCTGCCTTCTCTGCCTACCCAATATTGTTGTCACTCTCCTTCTCACATCTGCCTGCTCAATTCATTTCTGTTCACAAATATTTGTGGGGCACCCTATACCAGGCTAGGTACCATGCAGGCAGAGGGGAATAAGAGAGTTGTGTCCTATGTCAAACAGCTTACAGTCTGGAAGGAGTCAAACAGTGAAAGGCAGTGACAAGAGGCCTGCAAGTTCTGGGCCTAGAGCACAAATGCCCTGAGTACCATGCCGGCACAGAAGGTTGGCACTGAGAGCAAGGAACCCTTCTCAGAGGAGGTGATGCATAGGGGGGGACCCAAAAGCTGAACATGAGATAGCAGCGTGGAGGAAGGGAGAGGTGCTGCAAAGAGGAGGAAGAGCATGGGTAGAGGCCAGAGGGGAGGATGAGGGCGATGTTTCTGGAATTGCAAGGAGTTCAAGGGGGTTAAGGATGGACTGTAAGGAGAAATGGTGAAAGCTGCAGCTGGGGAGGTTTGGCAGAAGCCAGTCTGGGAAAGGCTGTATGAGCTAGGCTTGGATGCTGGGGCCCAGTCCAGCGGGCAATGGGGTATCATGGGAGGGGCTGTAGTGCTCACTCTGATCTTAACACAAGGCCCTTGGGCTGTTATTAACTATTTCACATCTGTCAGATTTGTTCCGTGCTTTCTCACATCCCCTTTCTTCAGCAAGGTAGGACACAGTAAGCAGATGCCTATTTGACACTCTGAGGCAGACTGTGGACTACTCTGTGTCATGCACAGAGGGGGAGCTTCTGCAAGTCTGATGCATTGAGGGAGGAGGAGAAATGTGACAAAGTGAGAGTCTGTGAGGTGTAGGAGGAGGCCTGATCTACTTCAGAGAGGGGAATGATGGGTCAGCACCTACAGCATGCAACTTGGGACGAGCCACTGAAATGCCCTCACCCTCAGGTTCTTCCTCTGTAAGGTGAGACTCAGGCCATCTGTCCACTTGCCTGTTGCCCCTGAGAGTGCAAGTGAAAGCCCTGCACAGGTGAGCTCTTACCAAAGGAGGAAGCAGATGTTGAGACAGGAGGAAAAAGGGGTGACTCACTATGCAGGTGGCTCTGGAGGCTGAGGAAGGGAGCCCAAACCAATAAGGAAAAGAAGCAAATGTGTGTCTTTCAGCAACTACCTCATCCCATCCACATGTGCCCCCTCAGTCCATTTCTCTCTCTCCAGCTTGCAGGCATCACTGTCAACAATTAGTGGCATCCAGTTCCCTCTCACAGCACAATGCATAATATGGGCACCTAAAGAATCAGGTTGGGTGGCTCCAGGCTGTCCCTGTAGGTGCCGGTTAGCACCTACCCAGGAAACCTTCCCTGACCTCCAGCTCACAGTAATCTCTCCTTTCTCTGACCTTTTGCAATTCCGGGGAACATCATTCATGTAGTACATGACTTTGACTTCCCTCTAAGTGCTCTCAGGTGGCCTAGTCGCAAGACTCTTAAGAGTCTCTGAGGGAAGAGTCAGACTGTAACCTCTCTAGCATCCTCCAGAGTCCTCAGAGGGGTTGCTGGTTCCTGTTCCTTCCTGTCTGAAGGTGTGAAGAGAACAAGATGGCCTGGATTGGCCAGGGGTGGGTTTTAGGGATGGAGAGGAGAAGAGTGGCCTCTCTTGATGAGCACCTCCTCTGATACACGGGGAAAGGGCCATAAGCTGGGAACAGTGGCCATGTGACCATCAGATAGAAAAGCTAAAGGAGCAGAACAGCAAGTGTTGCAATCCCAACTGGCAGGTTCTAGTGCTTGACAAAGGGTCTGAGGAAAGACCTCACCCAGGCAGCTGTCAACTCCTCCCTAGCTTCATGGTACAGCAAGTATGCCCAAAGAAGTCAAGCTGAAAAGCAGACTACCATCTGGAAGAGATGACAGGGCTAGGAAGTCAGTGTCACCGAACTGCCTTCTCCCTGAGGCAATCAGGGTGGGCCTAATCAGCACTTTGAATTGAACATCTGGCTGATTCCAGATGTGGAAGCAGATGTGAGAACATGATATCCTGGCATTGGCTGGTAGGCAGGCTTAGGGTCTGTGCTCAACCTTCTCAGCTGGTAGGGCCTCTCAAGGTCTTCTGTCCATACCTGTCTGTACACCTTCCTTGGTCATGTAGCCCCAGGTTGCAGGCTCCCATGGTTGGCCAAGTAGTTTCTCACATCTGGCTTTGGTCCACACCAGAATCAATGCATTCTCTTGTTCCATGGGGATGGGATATAGTTGGTCACCATGCCCCAGTCAAAAATTGGAGGTGGTGGTGTTCGTGTGTGTTTGTATGTATGTGTATATGTGCACATTCATTTAAAGAATCCTGAGAACAAGAGGCAAGTCAGAGTCCTAACCCTGAAAATGGCAGTGCAGGGGATACAGCCCCGGCCACTTGCTGCTCAGGTTAGGTAGCCAAGAAGGAAAGAAGGGAAAGTCTGCAGGGGCAGGGAGGGAGTTAGTCAAAGCTCCAGGAGATCAGATTCAGGCATCAGGAATCTAGTGTTCTTTACACACTGCTGCCACCCTTTTCCCACTCTGCTCCACCTCCCAAACCACCAACTCCAGTCTCTGCCTTGATGTGCAGAATGAGAGAGCCTCCTTCCTGGAGTTAAGGTGCTCACTGTCAAGAGCTGCAGGAAGTGATGTGCAGGTATCAGAGCGAGGAAAAGCAATTGAAAGACAGCAAGTCCTCCAGGTTGGCACCAGCATTCCCCCAGAGTAAGCAGCATAAAGTGCTCAAAAGAAGCAACCAAGAAGGATTTGGAAGTGGGACGATGACAAAGGAGAGGCCCCAAACACTGGTTTCTGATGGATGTGGTCCAGAGGATGTGGCCTGATAGTAGTGTTGCCTTGCCTCTTACTTCCCATGGCACCTTGAGCCATCATTGCATGCTTCCTTCTGGACTCTCACTCTGATGGTCCTGGACCTCAGAACCAATGACTTCCCTGGACTCCTGGGCTCAGACTGTGAGGTACCTCCTGAAAGTTTCCTGGGACAAAGATGCCTAATATAAGCTTTCCAAAACTCAGTGTAATTCATCCTACTGGGTAGTACTAGGCCTGACTCCAACTTTGCCCAGTCTCAGTCCCTAAGTCTGTGAAATAGGCCACCAGAGTGGGAACAGCAACAACTAGCATCTTCAAGCAAAAGGTATGAGCACCTTGCTCTCAAGTTACTCCCATGTGAGACTTGAGGATATACTCTGGCTTTCCTAGAAAGGGGCTGCTGTATAGGGGCTGGGGCCGGCAAGCAATGAAAGAATGCTGAGCTCTCTCAAGCATTGTTAATTTTCTGAATTTGAAACCTCTCTTTCCCAAACTTTGCAGAGCACACACTGTACAGTCCTCTTTGTTAAGGATTAATTACTAGCCAAGTTTGAAGTCTTTGGAGTTGTTTGCTAGTTATTTGAGCTGAAAAGGAAAACATAACTAAGTTGTTATTTCTTCTAAATGGAAAAAAGATATTTTTTTGTGGGTGTTTGCGATGCTCACAAACAGCTGAAAGGGTTTTTTACACTATCTTTCCAAAAATCATTGCTCTAGGCCATAACCAAATATGGAAAAAATGACCAAAAAAATAAAAATCCCCAAACATGAATTTTGCAGAAAAGTTACAAATAGCTGAAATAGAAGCATGTATAGAAATGGCTGGCAACCTTGCTTAGCACAATTTCCCATTGTTTTCTGCCACCCTTGCCCACCACTCACATCTGAGACATACCCAGGCATTTCCCAAAATACTTTCCTTCCTAGGCACCTAAGAACGAGAAGCCACACACAGACCTCAGTGCTGGGGAAGGACCTCAGCACTGTACTAACATCCTCATTTCACAGATGAGGAAACTGAGGCCTGTCGATGGCCCAGCTAGACCCCACAGCAAACTTTGGCACAACTAGATCCCCAGTCTGGTTTTACCTCCATCCCCAGAAAATACAGACTGGGGCAGGGACTCTGGGCCTCTCCAGGAAGTCAGGACAAGTAGCCACCTGTGGCTGTGCTATGGCATTCCCATCACTGAGGTGGGTACTGTGGAGGAGAAAAACTTCTTCCCTCACTTGCAAGGTGAAGGTAACAGGCTCCTATCAAAGAACACCCTTGCTGGGCTAGCCACTGTCGCAGTAGCCTGGGACACCCAGCTCTTAGATAGTTTGACATTGAGGAAAAGGTGACTAAGTGTTGGTGATGCTGCACGCCTGTTCCTAAGTCCCAGGTTCTGATGCATATCAGAAACTATGTCAAATCAGGAATCTCCTCCACAATGTCCCTATAACCAAGGCCTGGGCCAAGGCTCCTAGGATCTCACTCTCCTGATCAATTTCCCCCAAATGAAGAAGAAAGAGGGGACTGAGGCCTTCCTCTCTTCAGAGCTGAGGTTGGAGTTCTGCCTTTACACAAGGGATCTGCTCCAGGTATGGTCCAGAATGGTAATATAATACTGTGGTAAAACTATGGCACCAGACTTTTGGGTTTGAATCCTAAGTCTACCACTTACTAGCTCTATGACCTAAAAGTTACTTAACTACTCAGCTTCCTCATCTGTAAATGGAAGTAATACTAGCATCTATATCCTCTGGTTCACACTAAGTGCTATGTGAGTTACAGCAATTATTACTGTTGTTAATTATTCAATATTGACAACTTACGGAAGAAAGAAACGAGCAGGGAGATACCTAAGAAGCCAGAACTTACTTCCTAAGTTGGATGAACCTCTCAGTTCACCAGTTTGGGGTACAAGTTAATCCCTACATCTTTTAGGCACATTCAACATTGCCAGGATGCGGGGAGGGAGGCCAACAAGCCCAAGATCCAGAGACCTGCCTCTTCCCAGCCTTTTGCCAGCCTCTCCATGAACTCTGAAAAAGTTGCCAGGCTCGTCTGGGCCTTGATTTCTCCATTAGTAATAGGAAGATAATATAACCCTTTGCTGTACTGTCAAGTTCTTTGAGAGTCTCAGATAAAAGGCCAGGTGAGATGCTATTACAGCTAATGACAGAACCAGCACGCTCATAAGCTGCTGCCCAGCTCTGACTCAAGTTGTTTACGTTTCTCAACCTTGGTAGCAGAGGATTAGGGTTGGGGAGTAGGTTTGAGGTTGCAGGAGAAGGGGAGCCCTGGCCAGTGCCCTCATTTGCCCTTCTACCCCATGTGAGTAGATCTGCCATGACCTAGGTTTCTTCAGGGCTTCCCCAGGTTGAGCCCCTACCAGCCCTGTCTCCCTGAGAGTTTCAGTACCCCTCACCCCAAGCCTGCTTCTTTGTCTCCCCTCTGTTCTCTTCCTGCCAGGACTCAGGCTTCAGCACTATGTGTGACACATCACTCCAGAGGACAATCAGGCCTGTTTAGAAACATGTGGAAACCATGGTCTTAGGCTGCTGTGGCCAGAAGAATAAAACATTCCCCAAGGCCAGGCTCTCCCTCTCCCACCAGCCCAGGGACAGCAACCCAGAAGGGGCTGATCGTCATGGGGCTGGACTCCCTCCGTGACCTCCACATCTGGTCAGATGCTGCAGGTCCCTCCTTCCCCCTGGGGAGCTTCTAATGGGAGGCTAACCAGAGAAGAGAGGCATTCCCTTCTCCAGAAGGCCCTGTCAGGCCATTTCTGCTATGTAATGCCAATTTAGTTTCCAGATTATGCTTGCTCCCCTGCTCCTGTCTGAGAACTGGAGGTAGAAATGGGGATGGCAAAACAGAGAATGGCTTATATCAGGCCATCCCCATCCCCCTAAAAAAGAGGTTTTTCCTTCATAGCTCATTCCAATTCCAGGAAGCTTCTGCATAGCCTCTGTCCTGATCCCAGCACCAGTCTGGGGACAGACGTGCAAACTTATCCAGCCTAGATCCTAGTATGACATGAGAGTAGATGCCCAAGCAAATGCCCACTGGCCTCCCAAGGTTTCTTCTTGCCACTGAGGCTCTTACTTTCTTGACTAGAAGAGCTATGTGGGGGATGGACAGCAAGATGGCAGGAGGCACTGCGTAAAGATTGCCTGTTTGTATCTTCTGAGTTATCTGTCTCCCTGGTCCCAAGAATTAGCCCTTAACCATTAGCATCCTTTGCTCCTTTCCCATATCCCTCAAATGCCTCCAATTCCCAGATCTAGCCCTCCCTAGTCCTCCTTACACCAATGCTGCCGAATATCTACAGCAGATCATGGAGCATAACTGGGGCTAGCTAAAGCAAGCATAGAAAGACTGCTTTAGACAAGCTCTAAAGACTGAAAGGAGAGAAAACCAAATCTGGCCAGAAAGAAAAAAAAAAGCATGGCTAGAATGGTCAGGACAGAATGAGATCTACTTGGAGAAGAGCATTCCAGGCTGGGTAATACAAGTACTATGAATAAGAAGTGGAGGGAAGCAGGTTGGCTTCCCAGGAGAATCAGCTTCTACAGGGCACACAGGATGGGCAGAAATAAACAGTGACCCCCATATTGTGCTCTGGGATTGTGCTCTGGGCAGTGGAGGAATATATGGACTCAGGGTGGGTATGCCGGGGTAGCCAGGGCAGTTGGCTCAGACTGTGTCCACTGGAATTCTCCAGTCAAAAGAGAAGGCCTTTTCTTCAGAACTTAAAACAGTTCTAGGAAGGTGGGCTCCTTTATCCTTCCCAAGGGTTGGAAGGAAGAGAGGAAGCAAAATAAGACACTCTCATCACTATGTAATAGAGAGGAAAATTGAGGCTCAGTCGTGCTTAGTCATCTGCTCAAAGTCTCACAGTAAGTCAGCAACCAAACCAGTGGAATATTCTTGATGCCTAGGCCTGGCAGGGTCCTCAAGAGATCACCTACTTCACCTCTTGCACCAGGCAGTATAGATCCCAACAAATGGGGCTTCTGACTATGCTTAACCATCTCAGGAAGCCTAAAAAAAAAAAAAAAAAAAAAAAGCCAAATATTTGTTGAATTCAAATCTAGCCTGAATCCTTCCTGCTGTGGTTTAAATACACAACTTCTCTGGTTCATAGGCAAGACTGAATTATATAAAAGCCTTCTCTAAATTTTTAAGGTCATTTTTGCCTTCTCCTCAGATTTTTTTCCTCCAGGTTTAACTTGACAGTTTCTTTTTCTGCACGTGTACCCAGCCTCCCATGACTGACATGGCACAAATACTTAAGGACCCTGCCAGGCCTGGGCATCATGAAATGAATGAATGAATGGTGAATAAATGAACAAACAAATGGTTTCCAGACAACTGCAACACTTTGACTTCTATGAAGTAGATTGCAAATAGACATCCCTCAATTTCCTAAATTCTCTTAACAAACCTGACTTATGTATAGCCACTGCCCGGGGAGGTCTGGAGATATTCTTAGGCCATATTCTTACTTTAAAAACCTGAGTATCTCCCCTCCTTATCTATCCTTACACATGCTCTCATGCACATCTATTCACACGTACAAATAAAGTATAGGCCCTAGCCCCTGGGGGGAACTCATCCCATCTCAGCCAGGTTGGCATCTCTGCTGGGGTCTTTTTTTTTTTTTTTTCACTGTTAAGAAGAATTTATTGTTAGTGTCTCAGAGCTGCTGATAACCTAACTCTTAATTTAGGCCATGAGGACAACTGCAAACATGCTCAGAGTCTGCTGGGGTCTTTTGATAAGGCTTACCTCCCTGAAATTCTTCCTGATCTTCACCCAATGCTCCTCACATAGGGAAAGAAGGGAGCTCTCTGAGTTTAGGTATCTTTTACGCTTACCACGTGCTAGGTACTATGCCAAACACTTTATATGCATTTGCTTATTTGGTTCTCAAAACCACCCTGTAGGTTACAGAGGAGGAAACTGAGACTCAGAGGTCAAATATGGCTGCTACAGAGGATGCTTGGATCCTGGACTGACTGACTCTATAGAGCCCACCCTCCTACCTGTGCTTGCTGTCCTGGCTTTCCCTAGGCCTGGTGGTCTTGACCCCTGCTCTCTTTCCGCCCTTCACTTACTCCAGCATGCAGAACTTCGTCTAGGTGAGAGTACTAGATTGCAATTGGCGCCGGGTGGGGTGGGGAGGAGGGTTGTTCACATCTAGCAACTTGTCCTTGTTCAAACTGGTTCCTTTTCTGGTTGTTTCCTTTTCTCCTAATCTCAGATTGAAGACCTATTATTTCCAAGCCAGGAAAAAAGAACAAAGAAAAAAAAAAAAAAGGAGTTCTGTTCCAGGAACTGTAACATCTCTCTCAATGCTGCCCAGTTTCTTACTTCTCTGACTCTTGGACAAGTCCAACCGTGCCTGGCCTTCAAATTTGGCAGGACCATCGGTCACAAAGCCTTTTTAGGGTCTTTTCTTCCCCCATGTACCCCTAGGCCAAGGCTGGGGGTGAGAGAACAAGAAAGGATTAGAAGAAATGCAGATGAAGGAAAGGCACTAGGAAATGATGATACATTCTAGTTCCTAGCCTATTCTTCCCATGTGCACTTTACTCTTTTGGGACTCTATGTATCTCCTTCCTGGCCTAGAGAAGTAGCTTCAGAGAGTGTGTGGTTAATTACACAGAGAAACACAGACATATACATACACACACATGGGTGCCCATACTAGAATCACAGACTGTCCTAAACACACATCCCAGCCCAGTCTTATTCACAGAGGCATTTGGAACCTCAAGGGACAGAAAACCCCCTGAAGCTAAGACACATAATCATAAGCACATGAACCCACAATCACATTTCCAAACATTGCCATAAACATGCCCTTTCTCTTAGGCACGAACATTGTCACATGCATGCTTGGGGCGTGTATACCAAGTCTCTGGGCACAAGCACTTGTGGACAGGTCCAAAGAACAAAAGACACTGGAGTTAGACCCCTGAATCAGAGTGGTCCCCCAAGTTCACGGGGGCTTTACTTCTTAGCCCTCTGCTTCGCCAAATCTCTGAAGTTATTGAGGTGGTTGAGTCCTATCCAATCCAGGGAGGGAGGAGGGCCATTCCCAAGTCCCCCCATAGCCCCTCACCCAAAGCAGTCTAGTCCTGAGCCGATAGAGGCCAAGCTTGTGCCAGAAGGGTGGTTTGTATTCAACTGTCAGGAGACGCCACTGTGTCTCCCCACGGGACAGTGAAGTTTCTGGCCTTGGGCCATTAGGAGCTTCTAACCTGGGCCTGGCATCCACTTTCCCAGCTGAAGGGGAAACAAAGGTGCCTTGAAGCAAGGGCACTAGGATTGTTGGTGGCAGCAGACATGTCAGCACTGCCTCAGGGCAGGATCCCTGCCACTGCCCTGTTAACCCCTCCTGGTCAGGCTGCCTCTCCATCTCCCCACCTGGCTCCACAACAGCAACCTCCTTCTGCCCCTGGTACAAGGTGGCACATGCTCCCCTCTGAGACCTCAGGGAGCCTGTAGGAGTGGTCCAGAGAGGAATTAGGTGGAGGGATGAGAGGAGCTAGACAGCTCACTATGCTCTAGGGTTGGGTCAGAAGAGTACCCCAGAGAGACACTCCAACTCCCTTGACATAACCTCCCTCAAAAAAAAAAAATGCCACAGGTTTTCCAAGAAGGCAAACAGCTGCTCCAGGGAGAAAGTAGCCCATACCAACACAACTGCCAGCAGAGCCAGAGGCATGGCATTTCCCAGCCCCAGCCCCGCCAAAGAGCAGAGTGAGGCAGTCTCTGTAACAGTGATGACAACAGCCCCAGGTGTCATCAAGAGGCTATGGCTTTCATGTCACCCCCCACCAGTGCTGCTGATGCTCCAATGTGAAAGCAGAGACTGAACATTCACCCAACCAGGCCACGCCATTTCTGCACAGAGCTGTACTTTTTGCCCAGACAGATCTTTCCAGCTTGGTAGAGCCCTCCACTCCATGCACATCAGTGCTGAAAGGAAAAGCCGTCAGGGTGTGATCTGAGGTACAGCCAGCAGAAGTGGTGAAGGTGGGGGCTCAGGCCTTTGCAGAGGAAGAGATGTACTAGCCACGGTGGGTGGGGGCCGAGGGGATTGTGGGCAAGTCTCCTCCCACTATTCTGTCTATATTGACTTATTAATTTTCTTTCTATTTTAATTTTATTCTTATTATTTCCTTTTTTTTTTTTTTTTAAGGGCCAGGGTCTTGTTCTGTGGCTGAGGCTGGAATGTGGCCAAGGCTGGAATACAGTGGTATAATCATAGCTCATTATAACATTGAATTCTTGGGCTCAAGTGATCTTCCCACCTCAGCCTCCCAAGTGGCTTGACTACAGGCATGAGGCACCACACCCAGCTAATTAAAAAAAATTTTTTTTTTTTAAATTTGACACAGAGTCTCACTATGTCTCCCAGCAACCTCAAACTCTTGGGCTTAAGACTTCTTGCCTCAGCCTCCCAAATAGCTGGACTACAGGCGTCCGTCACAATGCCTGGCTTTTTTTTTTTGCAGTTTTTGGCCAGGGCCAGGTTTGAACCTGCCACCTCTGGTATATGGGGCTGGCACCCTACTCCTTTGAGCCACAGGCACCGCCGAATGCCTGGCGATTTTTGTTGTTGTTGTTGCAGTTGTCATTGTTGTTTAGCAGGCCCAGGTTGGGTTTGAATCTGCCACCCTCAGTGCATGTGGGTGGTGCCATAATCACTGTGCTATGGGTGCCACGCCAAAAAAAAAAATTTTTTTTTTAAAGATGAGGTCTCCCTGTGTTGCACAGGCTGGTGTTAAACTATTAGACTCAAGTAATCCTCCTGCTTTGGCTTCCCAAAGTGCTGGGATTACAGACATGAGCCACTGTGCCTCGTCAGCCTATTCATTTTCTTTCTAAGATTTTCACAATTTGTAATTATGTTGTTTTCATATTTGCTTACTTATTATTTGTTTCTTCCATTAGGCTGTAGCCCCATGAGTTTAGGGACCATGTTGTCTTATTTACTATTGTATCCCCAGTATCAGCATGGTGCTTGGCACATGGGAGGGACTCAGTAATACTTACTGAATGAATGTTCTCTGTCCATAGAGCCTCTGTGCACTATGCTCCATTGCCACAGAAACACGGGACTGATATACCTAAATACTGAATGAATCTAGATCACAAATGAAAGAAAGTTCGTCAAGAAAGCCCACCCACTCTCCCATCCACCTATCCACTCATACCACATTCTACAAATCCATCCTGAGCATTTATTATGTGACAGGCATTACCCTGGGAACTGAGGATATCCATCAAACAAACAAATGCAAACAAACCACTGCCTCCCTCTCTTAAGGAGATGCCACTTTAGTAAGGAAGGCATATCAAGAAACAAATGACTACAACTCAGTCTAACAAGTACCATCGGAGGTAAGATCAGAGGCCCTAGCCCAGTTCCAGGGAGCTGGGAAGCTTTCTAAAGAGACACATCTAAGATGAGCCCCAAGGATTGGTATGAATTAGCTAGCAAAGTTTGGGGAAGGAAACAGGGAAGAAAAGATTTCAAAAGGGATCAATATATGCAAGAATTGAGAAATAAGTAAGTATGTGGCTTAAACAAGGAGAAAAGCCAAGTTCAGAGTGGCTAGTCATGGTGAGGAACTGCTGAGGGGGGAGGGAGGTTGGAAAGGCAAGCGGGAGGACATAGAGGGCCCAGAAAATTTTGTAGCAAGCTGCTGTGGGCTGTGAACAGAAAAGTAAAGAACTTGTGGTTAGAAAATTTCCTAAGTATGTAAAAAAGGAAGCTCAGAGCACACCTGCTCCAGCAGAAGGCAAGTGGCCTCAGAGATGGGAAGGAGAATATAGGAGCTGCTCAAAAAGAGGCCTGAGAAGAGACAGGGGTCATGTAGGCCCCCAGCCTTCCCCAGGGGCTCCATTTAATAGATACTTACTCATCCCTTGCTCCCAGAGATGCCTCGGGGATTGCAGGAGACCCAAGATGCCAGTCATGTGGGAACTATGGGTCAAGGGTCCCTACACTGCACAGCCTACAGGAGTAGTGCCTGGAGAGGAAGAGGAGGCAAAGGGTCAAGGACCAAAGGACTCAAAAAAGTTCAGAATCGACCTCAGTCCTAGATTCCAAGCACCTTCATTCTAGGGACTGTTAAAATTAATCGTCTATATTCTACTCAGCCTTGTGCACAAGAAATACTCCTGGGCAAGTGCATAAAAAACTCATTCAGACACTCTCATACGTATACTCTCCTTCCCACCAAGAGAATCTTCCTATGAAGAACAGATTCCTTCCTCTCTTTCCACATATACCCTACAGTCCAACAAAGGACATAGGTGGCCAAATGTACCCTCTCATGAGGTCAGACAGGTTGATAAAGATGCTACTGCCATGTATAAGGTGAGCCTAGCAGAGGGCAGTTGGTGGCTGGGTGGGGAGAAAAGTAGAGACACTTATAAGGAGAGGCCAGTAATTTAAGTCCCCTCAGAAGCAAGACCTCATCAGAGAAGCAGAAAGCCTGAGCTCTAGGCCGAGCTCTGGAAATTCTTTCTAACCTCATCTTGATTTTCCTACCTGTGAAAGGAGAAGAGGACTACTCAAGTCCCTTCTAGTGAAGGAGGCAGTGGATAACCCAAAGCCTCTGAGGTAACGGACTCTGCTTTCCTAGTAGGCACTAACAGCCTTATGTCAGGCCTTCCTGTTCTCTGTGAGGCCCATCCTAGAAAGACACCAAGGTTGGGCAGAGAACCACCACATCCTTCAGACTGTCTGAGAAGGGGTTAGAAGGGAGGATATGGAAACTGAAAGCACTATTGCTGCAGAATGCAGAATGAAAGGGGCTCAGGTGGCACCTGTGGCTCAAAGAATGAAAGGGGCTCTGTGGGTGCAGGCCCTGACCTGAGAGGGCCTGGTGAGGGTGGGGAATGGAAGGCTAAGTGTGAGTCCCAAGAGGGCCTAGTTGAGGAGCAGCCCCAGGATTTGAACAACCTTCCTTCAAAGAAGAGGCGTATGGAACTAGAATTTTGTCCAACTCCACAATCCAGCCTGGAGACTGGTCTTTATTCCACTTGTGTGAGAAGAAGAACCTGGTAGATCCTCACCTAAGGGGTTCGGGCAGAGAGGCGACAGCAGCCTCCCTCCAACACCTGCAGGGGTTTAGAAGGAGGAAGGAAGTGGCAAGGGCTGGGAGGGTTGCTATGAGTGGGAGCATCAGTCAGCCATCCACACCGGTAGCTCTCTATTCAGCTGACTTCACTGAGGGCTTGTTCCTGCCACTCAGACGGCCCACCGAGAGCCCGCTCCATCACTTCCAGAGAGCAGCAGAGGCATCAGCTGGCCCTTGTTGGGGAAGGAAACAGGAGATCTTTAAAAGCACCTACCCTACAACCTTTCTAAGGCTTTCTTCCTAGCCTCAGCCCAGAAGGGCTCCTTCCCAGACGCCAGCTCAGGATCTGATACACAGCCTGCCCTGCCACCTGGTGGACAGAGGAGGAAACCGCTCGAGACAACCTCAGGCAGGTAATGCCCTGCCACCTGGTGGAAAGCTGGGTAGAAGTTTCTGAGCTCACAGCCCCTTGGCAGCCTGCTGTCCCAGGCTAGAGTACAAAGGATGTACTGCTCTAAGGCATGACCCTAGTCCTTCAGGATTTGGGGAAATAACTTCAGCCATTTGTGGAAAACAAAGCTTTTTTACATGAAAGATTAGACAATACAATTGCACATACTAAATCAGTTAATTCAGTTCATTCGCCCATCCAACCACCCAGTCATCCATCCCACCAAATACTCAGAAACACTGTACGTAAGGTACTGTGGATATTATGAAGGAGAATAAATTACAAGTCTTGATCTCAGCCCTCAGTGTGCTAAGGTTCTACTCTCCTTACTTGAGTAATCTTTCTCTCTTTACAAAACCTGGAGAGGTATGCATTTTTATTCCTGTCTTATGCATAAAAACATTCCAGCTCCAAAAGTAAATGACTTTTCCGAAGTCTCACAACTGCTAAATGAATGGTAGAGTGTAAATACAAACCCAGGGCTTTTCATTCATTAGATATTATTCCAGTGCCTGATATATGATTATGTCAGGCACTATGACAACAAAAATGAACAAGAATGACCCCTCTGCAAGGGACACTCACAGTCTGCTGACTGGCAAATAAGACACTAATAATTACACACAGAATATTGGTCAGAACTAATACAGAATTTTATGCAAAATTTCTCTCTACAGCATGAGTCAGAATAGCTACAATTTAAATTATGATAATAGCTAATATTTATTGAGTGCTTACTATTAATATATGCAAATCACTAAGCTAAGTGCTTATAGGAACTAATTCAAATCCATATGAGGTAGGGAGGTATTAACCCCATTTTATAAGTGAGGAAGCTGAAACAGCAAGAGGTTAAATAACTGGCAGGGCCAAGATGCAAACCCAGGCAGTTTAACTCCAGAGCCTGTGCCCTTAACCAATAATGGAAAATGATTAGCACGTGCTGTAAGCCATATATGGACTTGGAGGGGGATGTTGCTGGACTGACCTGAGTAGAGGGAGGGGAAATGGCTGGTGCAGAGGCTAAGAGACCATGCCATAATCTTCCAACCCAGGGAGGAGACTCTGGCCCTGATGCAGTACTGGGAAAGGACCATTCTAATTTAACCCTCCAAGATTAGGGCCAACCTACCTGGATTTTAACAACCTGTTATGACTCTAACACAGAGTTTCCTGCACCATTTCTGAAGCAAGTTCCAGATTTGGCAGAAGGAAGTAAGGAATGATAGCTATTTCAAGAAATATCCATAGAGAGAAGAACTAAATTGATTCTGCATAGCTCAAAGGGACATACATAAAACTAATAGGTAGAAATGAAGGGGAAGCAATGTAAGGAACATTTCTACTAATTAGAGTCAGCTCCATTGGTAGTATTCAAAAATAATGAGCTACCAGACAAGAGGTGCATTCTAGCAAGGCAGGATCCCTAGTGGGCAGAGATGCTAGAAGGGCAATGTTTGTATAGGGATCTTAGCGTCCTTCCAATGCTGAAATACCACAACAGGTTATCCCTCTCTTCCTGCATTTCCTTATAATTTTGTTGAATCAACCTTATACCTGGCACCAAAGATTTCAGAGATGAATAAGACACAACTCTTTCTCCCAAGAGTTTAGAATTTAGTGAAGTAGTGAGCCTCTAGCCTATAGTCTCACCCCCCAAAATATATTATCACCTTTGCCTTATACTATGTTTACCTCTCAAACAGGAATGGGAAGGAAACTATTAGGTGCCCTTCCTGTCCTTGTTGGAATAACTCTATACTTCAATTGACATGTGAACTTAAATAATATTACAAAGTTGATGTTCTATCATAACCTAAGGGTAATAATATAAATAATAGCAATATAAACAACCAACATCGTTTTACTATGTGCCTGGCATTGTGCCCCTCACAAGTATTACTTTTACTTAATTGTGCTGGCAGAAGTTCAAAGGCAAACCTAATAACCTTTCAAGTCCCCAAAGAACTATGCATAAAAAGGTACCTGACCTCCTCATTCTTTAATTCATGCCTCAAGATAACGGTTTTATATTGCAGGAAGACTAGGGTAGCTATAAAATAGAACATTCTGGGAACAAGATGATCCAAAACACTGAAGTAAACTGTGTTTTAAACCAGCAATCAAGACTATGGTGTTTCCTTCTTTGGAAGACTTAAAAAACAATGTGGATTTCCATTTGGTGCCATTTGGTTCTAGTGATAAAAAGAAGGGAGTAGAGAAAATGAACTGGTTTGGGCACTGGAGAAGATCTGGGCATGTGGCTGGACCTTTCAGGCCCAGTTGTTAAAACTCTACATAATAAAGAGGTGATTCATTGGACCACCAAGACTAGAGCAACAAAGAACCTCCCTGGGCCACTCAGAGTGAGGTGGCAGGAGATATAGGTAAGACTTGTTTGGGCTGACCACAGAGTTCTTAGTCCTACTGTGCACTCTGACTCTCTAGGCCCATGGGTCCCCCAACTTACTCTATTCCTCCATGTCTTTCCCTAACCCAGCCCTGTGGCACTCTGACAGACTGTTCTCTTTTTCAAGGGCACTCCTGGGGCCATCTTCTCCTCTAGCATGCAACCTGTGCATGAAAGACCAGAAATTCAAGAAGAGAGAAGGTGGCTACAGTGGGGAGCAGTGGGAAGGTAGAGAGCTGAGAGGTGTTCATTACTGGAGTATAACCCTAAGCGCTAAAAATAAGACAGAAATGGCAGTGTTAATCTTTATATTTAACTAAAGTAGAATGTATAAAACCTGACAGAAATCCTTAGCACTGTCCACAAAACCTTTCCAAGCACCTGTTTGCTTCAGACTTGACAATGAGACCTGTCTCCATAACCAGTTTTTCTTTTTTTTCCTTTGAGTTTGAAAGTTGATAAATCTTCATCCTTAGAAGGGTTACACAGATATAGTATCACCATCCTAAATCCCATTCTTTTTTCTCAGTTTCAGTTTCTCTAACATGGGGAGAAAAGAAGACCCAGTCCTACCTCTGGCTGCAGTAGGACTACTTCAATCAGATGCCTTTGGGCACCCCAGAAACCAGGTGATGATGTTTATAAGCCCTTAAAGGTTCCCTCACCAAATTTCATGTCAACATCTTTTCTCCTCCATGATCACTCTGCCTGCCTGCCTCAGCTTTAATTCATGTGCCTACTTTTTATTAGGTGGTAAGTCATTTCCCCAGCATCCAAATGGCTAGGGTTGGAGTAGGAAAAGATCTAGGTGGGCCTCTGTGCCACCAAATATCTATCCTTAGGAGGCAGCTGAAAAGGAGCTGACTGTGCCTGCCATTCTTTCCCCAATCCCCATGCTACAACCACAGGGAATGATAGAGAAGAGCCATGGCCCAGACTCAGAAGGTAATTAAATGGCCTCAAATTAGGTCAAACATGCTTTTGGCACAAAACCACAAAAGGAAAAACCAGAAGACAGCATGTTTTTCTTCCAGTTACAAAATCAACATATGAAAAATCAAGAGCTCATGTGTGCAAGAGCAACATACAATTAGAAAAAGCAAAAAATATTATTCCATTAATAATATTATAAAAACATAAAATGATGGGAATAAAGTTAATAAGAAACATGAAAGATCTGGCAACAGAAAACCATGCTTTACCTTTATTAAAGGAAACATCAAACAAACATGAACAGAAAAATAAATGAATAGAAAAACGTAGTACTTACAGAGATGTTGGCCTGGATGTGGAGAAAAG
>CAUYPK010094640.1:0-14999 GCA_963574355.1 Loris lydekkerianus
TACCCTCCTTCCACCCATCCTCCCCTCCCCTCACCTATCCTCCCCTCCCCCCTCATCTCCCCTCCCATTCCCCTATCCCCATATTCTTGGGCTATAATTGGGTTATAGCTTTCATATGAAAGCTATAAATTAGTTTCATAGTAGGGCCGAGTACATTGGACACTCTTTCTTCCATTCTTGAGATACTTTGCTAAGAAGAATATGTTCCAGCTCCATCCACGTAAACATGAAAGAGGTGAAGTCTCCATCTTTTTTTAAGGCTGCATAATATTCCATGGTATACATGTACCACAATTTATTGATCCATTCATGGGTTGATGGGCACTTGGGCTTCTTCCATGACTTAGCAATTATGAATTGGGCTGCAATAAACATTCTGGTACAAATATCTTTGTTAAAGTGTGATTTTTGGTTCCTTTTGGAAAGATGTTTGGAGAACACTTAGAGAACTAAAAATAGACCTGCCATTCGCTCTTACAATTCTGCTACTAGGTATATATCTAGAAGACCAAAAACCACAACTCTCTTTAAATTAGATACCGTACATACTTGAGTATAAGCCGACCTGAGTATAAGCCAACCCCCTTAATTTTATCCTAAAAACTGGAAAAACTTAGCGACTCGAGTATAAGCCGAGGTGGAAAATGCAGCAGCCACTGGTAAATTTCAAAAATAAAAATATATACCCAAAACAATTACAATAATTGAAGAATCAGTAGGTTAAATTCTGATACCCTCACATCAGATATAGCTCAAGCTCTGTTTGGACATACAGATGATGAGGAGGAGGAATCCAGTTTTGAAGGATTTTAACCTTTGTGATTTAGCTTGATTACCTGTTAAGCTAAGCGCACCGAATCAAATAACCTGTATGACCCAAGTATAAGCCAAGTTCGGGGTTTTCAGCACAAATTTTCAGCACAAAAACTCGGTTTATACTCGAGTATATATGGTACTTCCCTACACACATGTTATTTTATTACTATTTACCACCACAGCTTTCTGTTTACAATACTGACCATCATTTGTAAAATTTTTGATTTGCTCATGGATCACTATAAATGAGCTGAATACATATTTGCTTTGCTCATAGTTCCAATGCCTAGCAAAATATCTGGCAAATATATCTGTGTGATTAATACACATATCTCTGGATATGTACATGTATTTATATACATATATGTGATATATGTATGTACAGGTAAAAGATATGCTTTTTTCTTATTGATGCAGCTAGGTATAAAGAATAACACTTCACTGACAGGTAAGAAATGCAGGAAGAGCAGTGAATTTGGGGAACAATATGGACTCAATGTTGAACTTACGGAGAGAGTTTCATTTAGACATCTTCACAGTCTAAGAGGCAACTGCACATAGGATTGTGAAATTTGTGAAAAAGGGCCAGACTAGAGATACAGATTTGGAAATATCTAAGTTGTTTTTTAACTAAACCAGATGGTGAGAAGGGGGAGATGGCACCCTGTGGTGCAGCCCAGCTGCAGCAACGCAGTAGCACTATATCTGAAGTATTTTAGAGGAGCAAAGTATTAAATCTTTCCATGGTATCAAATAGGAACTGGAGCAGAGACCCCAAACTACCCCGTGGGTACTCATCACCCAAACAAGGAATCATTGAAAAGTGCTCCAAGTTTAATGAGCTAGCTGGGGCACAGCTGTGTGAGTAGGGAGGACACTGCAGGGCCCTGGGCCCAGTGCTAGACCAGCATGGCTAGAGCAGCACTCCAGAGTGCACAGTCCACATGGGCCAAGAGAGCTGATGAGAAAAATAGTGGGTCAGGTGGGAACCACTGAGACATATGCTGTTTGCTCTGCTGAGAAGTTTGCAATTTTTCAACTGGTGGAAAGTCATGAAAGGATTGTAAGCAAGGAAGGTTTGCTACATTTAAGTCTCTGTCCTCCCCAGATGATATTGAACTATCAGGTGACCTGAACTGAGATCCCAACTGGCTTAGCACGTAACTAGCTGGATGATCTTGAACCACTCAAATGACCTCTTAATGTTCCAGGTGTGTTCATTCAAAAAACAATGACTTCAGGCTGGATTATCTTTAAAATGTTGTGGGTATATTATGTGGCATAGAAATAGAATTTGACATACACTGGAAATAAGGATCCATTTTATTATATTTACCAAAAACAGAAGAAAACGTTTTGTTTCCTTTTATAGTTAAGTGAAAACTAGTGAAAAATGTAAAGATAATTAATGCAATAGTTTTCAAAAGACAGGAAGAAATAGAGATGTGAATTTATAAACAAACTAGTAACACATTTTTAGGTTTGAAAAATTGTCTATGAGAATTCCACTCATCTCAGTACTACTAGAGGGAGAAACTGGATAGCTTAAGGTTGATGGAGTTAGAAGAAATTCTTACACATTGCTTACACATCCCTGAGATGCTCACACTATTCCAAGGAGAACAAAGCAGAAGTTAGTCTAATATACTCCCCAAGGAGGGCTCCATAAACAAGCTATATTCCTTGACTCCATAAACAAGCTATATTTATTTTTAATTCAAGGACTCCATAAGTCAAGATAGACAGGTGGACTACAGGATTAAACAGACCCCAGTCCTCAGAACGGTGGGGTTTATTTCTTGCTTCATCATGCGTTGTCCATCAGGCTTCAGCTTGGGCTCTGTCCTGCATGGTCCTCACTCCAAGACAGAGATGATGGAGAAGCCACCCTCTAAGACATCACTGGTCACAGTGTCTCAGAGGACAACTCTGGTACGTCTAACTTTGGCAGTTAAGTGCCACATCCTAGAAGTAACATGTATCACTTCTCCCTGTGATTATGGCAATAACCATAATTTGTGGGATGGCACCATCAAAACACAGAGGACCCCAGCGATTGCAATCATCTTGTGCTCCAAAGGAAGGGGACTCAGAAGTATTTTGTACTAATGGTCACCCCCTTTCGTCTTTCTAGTCATCACTCTTATTTCCCCCAGTGTAAGAAAAATGCACATATTTGCTCATCAAGGGAGACAACAGAAAGTTCCATCCAGTAAATCTCCATCCGCATGATGTATAGTTGTTTCCTCACTTGGGGGTCAGTTAGTTTTCTAGGGTTGCCAGAACAAAGAACCATAGCGTGGAGGCTTAAACAACAGAAATAGAATACAGTTCTGAAGGCTAGAAGTCAAAGATGAGGGTGCCAACAGGGTTTGCTCTAAGGCTATCAGAGAACCCATTGCAGTGAACCTTGCCCACCTCTGGAGGTTTGCTGGTGATCTTCCGTGCTCCTTGGCTGTACAAACATCACCTCAAACTCTGCCTTCATCTTCACGTGGCATTCTTTATGTGTGCCTGTCTCTTTCCAAATATCCTCTTTTTATGAGATACCAATCACAATGGATTAGGGCCACTGTAATGACCTCATCTTAACTGGATCACCTTGTGTCCTAATAAGGTCTCATTTGGAGGCACACAGTGTTAAGACTTCAATATTGAATTTGGGGAGAGGGGAACACAGTTCATGTGGCCTGGAGGGTTGTACAGTAATTTTTATATCAGATTTGTATGTGGCTCCTGGGTTAACAGCTTCCCCACTATCCCTCAACTAACACGCACACGCACACGCACACACACACGCTCAGACTCAGGTGGAGAATAGGATCATTGCAGTTGAGTGCTACCATTGGAAAAGGGAAGAAAGGAAGTCACAGAATCACTAATTGAAGCAATTCCAAAATCTTACTGGAAAGCTATTTTTAAAATCTCTTATCCTGAGAGTAGGTATTTTTTTTATTAGACCCTCATTCTGCTTCTTGGGAGAAGGCCCCAGTTCCTTGTTCTCTGGGTCCCTTCAGAGGTTCTGCCTGGTCTGATGAGCCCCATGGCCACCTACAAAGTGAGCACGGGGAAGCACGACCCTCTGGAGGAATTAGCGGCTTCATTTCATCACGTTCTGCCTATATGTAGATCTTGAGGAGTTGTGTTAAGTATTACACAGTGTTCTTCAGGTAGTATAATTTTTTCAAAGCATAACTCCTTTCCAAATTGATTCCATGCAGCTTTGTGTCCTAATAGCTGCATCAGCAGTTTTTTTCTGGATGTCTTTCTTAGACTTGATGTATTTGCCTTAGGTCTTAGGCTTCTCACTCATTAGATGCTGATAATTTGAAACCATCAGGCTTAGTGGAAAGAACCTGGAAGAGTTTTTTTTTACAAGGAAAGCATTCTTAGTCTCTCTCCTCCGAGTTACTTTATCCAACTGGAAGTATATCTTGAGAGCTTTAACCCTAATTTGATTTTGCTTTAAGACATCTTCATTCAGTCTGAGGCTTTCTGATGGGGATGATGACCATATTCTTGATTGCTCCCTCCTGAGGCTGAATTGAAATAGGCACTTTTAGCTCAGTGTCCTCCGTTATTCTTTTGCCATATAAGGATGGGAAGGAAGCAGTTGCCTCTGCCCTGTTCTTCGCCCTTTTTATTTGTTTTCTTCTCCCTTGCAAATAAATCGGGTCTTTTCTGAGCTTTTTGTCTTTTGTCATACTTTGTCAAATACAGCTCACAGTCACCCACACAGGGTACTCACATCCTGTTTTCCAGTCTCAGGCAGAGCTACAAGTTCAGAGGTCCATCTTCAATCTTCCACAATGCTGCAGACAGCTGTGTTACTGCACACTGCTTCTCTGCACCATGTGGACACTCTTTCCAGCCATTACTGGTAGGTTATTCGCCACCTGACCTCCCCTTTCCCCCATTGCCTTACATATTAGGGAATTTTTTCAGCTGCATCCCACTTCTGTGTACCAGTTATGAATATCTTTTTTTTTTTTTTTTTTTTTTTTTTTTTTGCAATCAACAGTATATACAATGATTCAGAGTTGCACCTTAGGTACTATTTTTTTTTTTTTTTTTTTAACCAAAATAAGGTTCTTAGATTCAATCTATAGTGCAGGAAAGATAACCAAAGAGCCAAGTGAAATTGAGTGAGTTAAGGCCTCTTTGACAGGAAGAAAAGCACCAGTCGAAGTAAAAGAAATCACTAAAGCTTTAGGAACCCCCTGCTATTGGGGGTGTAGAAAATAAACCATGCATATAAGATCAAAATGTAATAAATATAAAAACAAAATATAACCATTTAAAATGGGATCATTAGCATTAGAGAACTTATCTGTTAATCAAAATTACTTGCCCATGTTACATTTATAGTAATAAGCCACCTCTTGGGGGCTGCTGGGCCAATTTTAATGATCTCATGACTTGCGGGGTGAGAGATGGTGAGGAAGAAACAAAGACTTACTGGATGGTAGAGTTCAAAACATCCCCTTTCCTCATGGATTAAAAAAATGAGGTATACATTAAACATTTCAAGACATAATATAACATTATAATGGTCTAGTATTGACTATGATGGGTGGAAGTTGGAGAGGGGAAAAATCAGTATAGGCTGAAGTCTTCAGGGATAATTTCATAGAAGTCAGTGGCTTGGAAGGATGAATAAAAGTTGATTGGGGTGAGAGAGAAGAAAGGGTCATTTCCAAATCAACTCTGTAACCACACTGGTAATATTAAAAATATTCTGAGTTCCAAAGGCATTTAGTCAAATTAGGACTGTTATCATAGCAATCAATGAACTAGTGTGCCTTGTGACAGGCCAGGGACTTCTGATTCTTTTCTGTATTATTTCCATTGATCATAGGACAAGGCAAATTGCTGCAAATTATATTTTGCTATTTATTTTTTGTGACACCAAGAGCAGTCGTGTGTGCTAAGTCAGAGGAGTCAACGCACAGCCAAGTATTAAAGTAATAACTCCCTTTCTCCCTCAGTTCTCTCCCACATTGCTTTCATGACAAGGGTGCAACTATGCAAGCATTTCCTAAAAGTGATAGCTAATGGTATAAATTAACCTCTTGAATCTGGCTCTGGCATATTCCAAACTACTGTAACCCATAAAAGATAGTGGTGAAATGTGAATAATAAATGGAAGGAAGAATGGCCTGCCCTCCTCCTGCTTTTAAGACCAAATGGAGGGTTTCACTATCAAGAAAATTACAGTCTCTAGGTTTGTTTATTACTGAGATTTTCAAACAACCTTCCCTACAATGCACTCATTTGGGTTGGGAGAAATAGAAGAAGATATTTCTTTCTAAACTTCCTTTTTAAAATGATGAAAAGCGCTCAGAATATTGGACATAATCACCAGCAGAATAAAGGCGACCTAGAAATGGTTTCTCATTATGGCAAACATTAAATTTACTTATAATAACAGGTACAATTTCACTGCCAAATGGAATGGTGATTGCCTAGAGTTTTCAGAGTCTCATGGCTTTGAGGTAAAATTCTAGTTTTTTGTGGGGATTCTTTTTGTTTTGCTGAAGGATCATCAAGCAAGTGACTATGAGATTGGCACAAGTTATGGGAAAAGAAAGGTACCAGGGACTAAGCAGAACATGCTTTATGGCTGTGAGCCAAATGTCTGCTACCACTTTCCCAAATCGTCTTTTTCTCCCAAGTTAAAATTTGTTGCTAAACCAGTTGAGTTCATCCATAGAAATTGCAAACGCAGCAATATAACAGAGCTTGCATTTTTTTTCTTTCTTTGGTATTGATCATGTAATATACAGTTTCTAAATTTAAAATCAATAGAGAAATTTTGGAATGTCGTGATTATAAAATTGGGCACAGATTCATTGACAATTAGGGTAAAGAAAAGAAGCTCCTTTCAGAGATTTAATTCTACATTTTTAAAATGTGCGTTTCTTTGGCATGTTTTTATTTTCTTTTTGTGACAGAGTCTCTGTTACCCCAGGTGGAATGCCATGGCATCATAGCTCACAGCAAACGCAAAGTCTTGGGCTCACACGATGCTCTTGTCTCAGTCTCCTGTGTAGCTGGGACTACAGGTGCCTGCCACAATGCCTGTCTAGTTTTTCTATTTTTAGTAGAGGGGGGGGGGGGGAGAGTCTCACTTTGCTCAGGCTGTTCTCAAGTTCTTGAGCTCAGGTTGTCCACCTGCCTTGGCCTTCCAGAGTGTTAGGATTAAGGACACGAGCCACCATGCCCAAGCCTTTAAATTTGTATTTGGATTATTTAAGTTGGGGAATTTTTTCCACACTCTTAGCAAGTCTCTTTTTTCTGATTCAAGAGTCTTCTACAGGCACATTTTACAAAAAGACATTAACTTTCAAATTAAGACCTAAGGAAATAGCCATTCTTAGTCAGTCACTTTATAAATGATTTGAAAAGAAAATCATTTTCATGAAAATAGAGTCATTTTGTAAATAACACATTCAGAGTTATTAAATTATATTTAAAAATATTATAGAATATTGAAGTAATAGTGATGCAAAAATATATTTGCAGTATACTTATGTATACTTATGTAATATATAATTAAATTTAGAATGATTTGTCGCCATTGACCCATGTTATTAGCTAAAATCTGAAACAATGTTCATTCTAACTCTATATATTGATATTTATAGCAACATATCTGAAACTTTAGACTTTTTTCATTTTTGTGTTTGCTTTTATCCGTCTGTAAATGGAAATATTTATTCTGATGTGATTTTGGATTATACTTAAACACGTACACTGTTGTAGAGTGAAGTTTGTGGTGGCATACAGAGGTGAAAAATTAAAAGGAACTGCATTTAGAAATAATATTCTCCCACAATCCTACTATGCAGAGGGGAAAAAAGTTAACTTAGAAATCACTTAATCATCTTGGAAAGCTACCCCCGAAGGAACTCTGGAATTCTGCTTAACAGGTTAAAATTTTCAGACTTATTTCTTGATCCTTCTGTTTTTCCTTTTCTCTTCAGTTGAGAACTGGCTTTCCCTATAGCATTTCCGCATCCTACCCAGTCAACTTTCTGCCCAGAAACCTGGTTTGTGAGCTTTTCCCGAGAACTCAGATTATGAAATGCTCCTTCCCTCTACCTTACTTCATTAGTAGTATAAATTCTTGAATGTAGAAATGTTATTTTTTTTAATCATTTTAAATCTCCCACAATTTCTATGGCATCAGTAAATGAATAGTTTTGAATTAGAAGGTTATGAATTATACATAATAATTTTTTTCCCAGTGATTTCTAGGCTGTTCTCAAGGAGTTGCTTTCTTTACCCTACCTTAACTCCCTCTGGTGATTTTATTAGGACTGAGAAAATTGATAAAAATATTTTTCAACTGGATGTCAGGAATGAGACAGTACTGTATAAGGTTAATGGTTAAGCAAATATAGACTGAAAGACTTGAATGACAAGTGTCAAGACAGGGCATAGACAGTGTCCCTTGTCAAAGATATAATCTTTGATCTGGCAGGGTCCAGAAAGGTATTCTTGTGAGTTCGCCTAGAAGATTAAACTCTAAAATAGTAACTCATTAGAGAACTGCATACATGAATAAGAGTGAGATGTAACTTTATTAACTCAAAAATGCATTATAGGTTTGTCAAGAAGTGATAGGTTTTAGATCTCTTACCCAGGGCATCCTATCAAGTAGTACCTGACATCACTCAGAATCCCCAATCATTGACCTGAGGGATATAGAACATCTCATAACTGTACCATGAAATGGAATACTCTGTCAATCTTCTATCTCCAGAAAGTTTCCATTTACATAAGGTCAGTATTGTGATTCCCCTAATACCAGAACCTCTTCTTTACCTTGACAGGATTTATACACATTGATTTTTCCTCGGTGGCAACCTGTATTCTTAATTTAATGCAGAATGCCAGACTCTTGATTAAAATATTCTATTTTTTCTTTTTTTGTAGATTGACTACAAGGCTGTTGAATAAGTTCTATTATCTTTTACTTACGTTGCAATCCTTAGGAATAACTCAGAGAAGCACGACTGCGCATATGAGACATTTTACATTGACACAAATTCAGAGCAGTTCCTAGACAAGTCCTGGTCTGTAAAATGGATCTATCTCAAGTATGCAATTAAAATTCTGAATATTGTTTCTTTCTGGTGGTTTTCATTTTTTTATGTCCTTGATTTCCTTCCCCTAG
The DNA here is from genome assembly GCA_963574355.1 of Loris lydekkerianus. Lineage (NCBI taxonomy): Eukaryota > Metazoa > Chordata > Mammalia > Primates > Lorisidae > Loris > Loris lydekkerianus. Next base: position 8,999 of record CAUYPK010094640.1, read on the forward strand.
AATTGGTTAACAGTTTTCTGGGCAATTTTAGCATTTTTTTTTTCCTCTTGATTTTTCTGTTATAAGAAAAAATAGTTTTCACTTGGAGTTGTGATTAGGTCAGGCATTCAGAACATTTTTACTACTTTGTTATACTCTCTAGAAAATGTTAGACCTTTCTGCTCAATGTTAAAAGCTTCAAATTACAAATCTACTAAGGTTGTTCTTGCTCCAGTTGCTAAGTGGGCATTTTCCCCTGGCTGGTTATGTCAGAGCCTCCTGGAGCTCTTACTTTCCATCTTTAACAAACACATACAGCTCATAAAAAACAATAGTTTCCAAGTGACAGGTGTTTCTGAAAAACTTACTTAGTTTATACGTTCAGTGAAGACGTTGCTTCTAAATCAGCAGCTGCTAATGACCTTTTGTTCCAGGGAGCAGTGAGAACTCCAGATCAGCTCCTAGAACTGAAGGATAGTTTAGGCTCAGCCTGGAGTTGGTATTTTCCAAACATACTTCATTGAATTTTTATTTTATGCCCTAAGTATTTATTCTTGGAATTTTCAAGATTCACCCCAACTTCAACAATAGTTTATTCATTTCCTTGACTTCTCTGCCCATTTAACCAAAACAGCATAAGTTATTGAATTTCTGTAACACTGAAGTGTCAGCGACCTGCATTCCATTCTGTCCCACCATTTGCCAGCAGAGTGATCATTAGTAAGCAACTAAACCTCTGTGAATCTGATTCCTTTTTTTGGAGTGGCCACCAAAGCTGTCATTGTATGAGATCTGACAATTAAATTTACAAAATCATCCTAGAAAAAGTGCTTTGAAGGGTGGACTAGGCACTGGCATGGTACATAGCTTCTTAAGGGGAATACTTCAAAGGTGACTGTGATGATATTCAGCGATGAGGTGTAGCACTTCTTCTAGATGAGTTCTTGAATTTAATCATCTGACCTCATAGTAATAACAATTCTCACTTACCAAGTTTTTACTGATTTTTATGTATAATGTCTACCATAACATATAGGCATATATGTTCAACAAATCCTAGCTATTTTCCTTCCGTCATAATAAGTGATCTTTTGAATTCTGTTTTTTCTTTATTTCTTTCTCTAGTAATGATAGTAGTTTTTGACTTTGGTGAATGCTATTTTTTTCCCCCCATCTGTTTGCTGTACTTGCCTTTTCTTTTCTTTCTTTCTTTTTTTTTTTTCCTATTTTTTCTTTTCCTTTTCTTTTAGCCCTTCCCATGTCCTGTACTGCTTCAGCTATTTCTCCTGTGAGAACTATGTTATATTCCTCAGGTGAGTTATTATAGGATTAAAAGTTTATTAGTTAAGAGGGAGCTATTAAAAAAAAAATTAGTCAAGAAGTAACATAGTCATATCTATACATTAAAATCACTTACCTCATGTAAGTGATGAATGGATTTTCATAAGAAGTTAGAATTGCAAAATAGTGGTGTTAAAAGCTATTTTCCATACTGGAATGTTGAAGTTTTTTTTTTTTTTTTAAAGGAAAAAGCAGAATTTAGGAAAGACAAAAACATTAGGTTTACAGCAGTGTGTCAAAGTAATCCCAAGATTGGCTAATACTTAGCTTTGGCTTGAATGTGATATGAAATACTGCTTTTCAGAAATCATTTTCGTATAATAATGGTCAGACTCAATGAGTAATGATGGTCTGTGATAGTGATAAAATTATAGGATCTCATTCACATTTCTATTCTTTTACCTTAAAGAGTACTCCATTTGGTTGGCTTTAAATGAGGCAGTTTTACTCTTTATTGTTAATGGTGTGTGCCCATCTCTGGGAACAGACTAGGTATTAACTTAAAATTACACAAATATTAGATTGGACATTTAAAAAAATAGGATTTGTTTTTAGGATTTGTGTTTGATGGAGTTTCTTGTAGAATTCTCTTTCTTCAACAGGAGTACAAACATGCATTCAATTCACCTGTTAGTTTGCTTTTTGTTTAATAATTTGGAAAACAAAATTTTCATGGAATATGTCTAAGGCAAAATAGCTTGATAAGTATATCATATGATTTCAGTATTTAAAAAAAAGTCTGTGGATGTAAGCTCATAGCAAACTTTTGAAAAGAGTTATGTATTATGTCTAAGTTCTTGAGCCAATGGATTGTAGGACTGCAGATCTGTGCTCTGCATTGTATCAGGTATTTATTTACAATGATCAAAGAGAGAATTTGTTACATCAGAAGTTGGGCTAATAGTTTTCTTTAACACCTCTACTGTCAGCATAAACGTGCTTCAAGTCCTGATACACAAATATAAAAGGCTTAAAAAAAATTGTTGTTTTTTTTTTTTTTTAACGTAATGATCCACATGACCTCTAACCAGAATTTGGAGAGCTGGGGCCCAATACCATTTTGGTTCTGATGCTAAAGCTGTTTCTTAAAATGCAGCAGACAAGAAATAGAGTCTTTTAAACAGGCTGCTTTACCCCTGTCCTTCTCCATAACTAAAAGTTGGAGCTTTTTGCCAGGGAGGAGGGGAGAGCAAAGCTGGGGGTGGAAGAGAGCTGTGAGGAAGGCGGTGGGGGCAGTTGTTTTTCTGTGCCTGTTGACGTCAACGAAATTGCCAGATGGCATTTGAATGCTTTGCAGAAAGACAGGAGCCTTTTATTACAGCTGTCACATGGGGCTTCATTCATTTGCATTCCCAGAAGTGGCCTAAAGCTTTCCCTGACCGTAGGAGTAATAAGGGCTCTGTACCTTCAGACATCCAGAGGGCCTTTTGTAGGATGTTGTTACCTTAAGTGGCTCTGATAAGGGACACATGCTTGGAGAATGGCTTTACAGGCCATGAGCTACTCAGTTCCAATTAGGACTATAACGTAATCATTCAGAAAAAAAAAAAAAAAAAAAAATTCTCTTCAGGTCTTTTGTGGATCCTGATAGCCTTGAAAGCACAGTGTCACCTGAGGGGTCTAACATGATAGGGATGGGCTATGAGACAAAAAGACAGGTTCTGGGAATTGATCCCATGACTGACACTACCCAGTGTACAACAGACCTGTGTATACTACAGGCAGCTCTGCTCCCACAGACTCGCTCTGTGCTGCCTTATCAGCTGCTTCTCCCCCACATTTGGGGACAAAAAAAAAAAAAAAAAAAAGGATAGAACTTTTAGAAAATCTAGAGGCCCATGGGTAGAAGAAAAAGATTTGGAACACCTGAATCTACTCCCAGGCACTGACCCCAAGGCCACACTCTTAGGCCAGGCTGACTAGTCCTTTTCAAATCCCACCCCTTCCCACCACCAGAAGTCTTCCTGTTTTACTTTCTTTTAATACTTGAAATTTCTTAAGCTTTTTATCTGCTGGGTTGTCAAGTATGTCCTTTTTATAATGCAACTATGTCTGGGATAGTGAATTGAATGAATTGATTTTCAGAGCCAATTTGAAATTTAAATACATAGATAGTATTTATACCTGAAAAATGTGTTTGCTATAATTCGTACTATTTGTGGTAAATCATCTGATTTATGATGATTGAGCTGAGCTGGGTTACCCAGATTGTGTTCCTCCTAACCCTCACCTGAAATCAATAACATGATGCTTACCAGAAATAGAAGTTTGTGTGGCTATAGGTCTGTTTGTTATATAGAGATAAGCATCAAATAATGCCAACAGCTTTGGAATCTCAAGATTAGAAAGGCTTAAAAATGAGTTTATGTGCCTTATCTAGTTACAGTCTTATGCCTGCGTTGGCAGCCATCATAGGGTACTTACACTGCAACTGGTCAGCAGTTTAGTGGAAAATCTTATTCCATTTTATCAGCGACAACACTTCACATGGATGTTAAGGCCACTGGCTTGAGTGATAGACAAACCGAGAATGGTTTTCTAAGTGCTCCATTATGCTGAAAGTAAAACAAATACTGACACTCTTACTATGCCATGCTCCAAATGCATACCTGGGCTCGGTCCTAGATTATTTTCCAAACGAAACAATCAGAGTGAAATTGCTAGGGAATGTGTTCATTTTTTTCTATTTTCAGTTGCTGATTCTGCTCTCAGGGATCAAGGAGATCTAGCAGGTGATGGTGAAGATTATATAAGTTTCAAGAAGCACCTTCCAACTTCCTCTGATCCACTTTGCCCCATCTTAGATGCAAAGGAAGGGACACATTTAAGGGAATAATCAGAAGCTTGTATTCATGAGCAAGTTCCAGACCTGAGCATGTGGTCAGCTGCAAGGCACATAGGAGCAATATCCGTGAAGAATTAGAAAGTAGGTATCACAAAACACAATCCACAATCCAAATACCTGGGTGAGAGGTATTAAATGAGGGAGGGGTTATACGTTGAAATTATACACTTTTACCACAGACCAACCAAGATATTATGCAGAAGGAGTGGAAATTAACTGTAGTTATGAGAAAATATTTCACCCAAGGTATACTTGGGTTTGAATCTTAAGTGTGCGAAGGTTGTGGCAAGTCTGTGACACATTCTGTTTCTCCAGGAATAAATCTTGGGAAAGCTGCAGTGCTAACAGCAGTGTCCTACTTTGCAAGGCCCAGCTCCCTGTCCACTTTGAAAATACAGAGCACTTGTACCAGGCATAAATATTGCCATTGTTAATATTACAATGGCTGTTACTCATTATCACTACTCTTAATATGTTATGATGTGCCTAAAAACACTTCCAGAATTAAAACAGTATGTTCCTGGACGTGACTTCAGGTTGATGGTCTTTCTGGCATATTATACTTTTCCCCCCAAGTCCTGAAACAATCAACCTAGGTCTCATTTATTTTGCAGCTATAGAAAAATAATTTATCTCCCTAAATCATGAATAAATGCTTGGATGGTACAATAATATTATATATTGCATACACTGGGCATTGCTCTAGTTCAAAGACTGTATAAAGCCAATGTATATATTATACTCTGTTTTGAATAAAGTGTCAGGGTAAAGAATGCCATACATAATCAATTGTCAGGCTGCCGTAGAGTCAAACCACCATCTGATTTAACTTTAAGATAGAAATAATTAGTGTTCAGCATTTTAAGGTCCGGTATCTCAAAGCTGATGCCATGATCCAAAACATAATTATGTGTTATAATAAAGTAGCCACAGAACAGCTTCATGCTGACACACAGATCCAGCCTTCGAATGCCAAAGGAGATACGTCCATCATTAGGGATCAAAGGAAGCCACCATGGCAGGCTATGCTAAGCTCTATGACTCCAGTTGAGGGGCTGGTAGAGAAGTGTTGTTTTTTGTTCCACTCTCAGAATCCAAAATTGTATACTAAGCTCACCCAGAGAATTCAGGTTTCAGAGAACTTAGGCATTTTAACCTAGCTCACGAGAGGCTGATTAATAAACCAGAATGTCAGTGTGCTCATTTTTCATGAAAGAGATCATTGCTAAACAGATTATAATACTCATGTTGACTCTCCAGTATTTTTTTTTTCAGAGTAGGAAAATCTACCTGGGCAAACAAATCAGTGAATAAAGAAGTGCATTTATTAATGTATTAGTTCAGAAAACATTTTAATGCACTTAAGGGACGCCATCCCCTGTGATGAACACTGGCAATGAAGAGTTAAATAGGATGCATTGTAAAGAAAGACGCAAACAGATCCTTTCAATGTAAGTGGGGCAATTGGCGTATAATTGGGGCCTTATGGGAGTACAGATGATGGGTGCCACTCCAGTGAGGGTGAGGCAGGGAGATTCGAACTTCTAAGCAGATAAGTTATTACCATGCAGAAAATATAAGTAGTTAGTTATTAGAACAAAAGTTGCAGAAAAGAGTGGCAAACTATATAGGAGGTTAAAGTGGTGGGTGTTAGTAATTAAGAAAATGAAAAAGAGGAGATGAGGGTTTCTAGTACAAATGATTTGGTGGAAATTGGAGCCTTTGAGTGAGATTTTATAGTTAGGAAACCCCACTGAGTGAGTTAGATGATGCAAGACTTTAGTGGCTTTTTTTTTTTTTTTTTTTTTTTTTTTAGTCATGCTTTATATTTCAACC
>CAUYPK010094642.1:0-56899 GCA_963574355.1 Loris lydekkerianus
GCCCATTATTATCCCAACCTTCCCTTGGAGCACTTCACTTACATCTCACTTAATGTCCCACTCCTTACTTTTCCCACACCTCCAACTCGGTGAACCCAAACTGAACTCATTACCTGGCTCAGACCTGCACTTGGTTCTTTCGTTCTTTCTTTCTTTCGTGCTTTCTTTCTTTCTTTCTTTCTTTCTTTCTTTCTTTCTTTCTTTCTTTCTTTCTTTCTTTTTTTTAAAATCATAGCTGTATACGCTAATGCAATCATGGAGTACCATGTGCTGGTTTTATATACAATTTGAAATATTTTCATCAAACTCGTTAACATAGCCTTCACGGCATTTTCTTGCGTTAAGCCATTTATATTCTACATTTAGTAAATTTCACATGCATCCTTGTAAGATGCACCGTAGGTGTGGTCCCATCAATTACCCTCCCTCCACCCGTCTTCCCCTTCCCTCACTCTCCCCTTTCACCTATAATTGGGTTATAGCTTTCATATGAAAGCCATAAATTGGTTTCATAGTAGGGCTGAGTACCTGCACTAGTCATCCATACCCTTCTCCCCCACATCTAGTCAGTTATCTATCTGTGTATCACCTTAAAAGCCTCCACCTCCTCTGTTCCATCGCCATCATGCTCCTCAGGGGAAATCCTTTTTGTTGTTTTATTAATCTTATCAGTGTAGTTGGAATGTGGGAGGGGTTTGTGGAGGGTGAGGGAAGTCATTCTCTTCTATGAGTGAAAATGCAGGAGGGAGTTATGAGGGGTGAGAGGAGTTATTCTCTTCTGCAGAGGTGCTGATCTTTGCACCAGGAGCTTATCTCTAGTGCCTGCCAGGACCAAGGAAACTGTTCTGATGTTTTCCAGGCACCCTGGCCTTGAAGCATCCTAGGAGTGTGGGCAGGGGCTTGCTGTGATCATGCTGTCTGGTTCTGGACCTGCTTTCTTTCACTAGCTGTCCTCTTAAGATGGCGATACTCTTATCAGGGTCCTGAGGATTCCTTTCCTGCATGGTGATGTGTGCACATGTTAGCTTGAGAAGTCTGCTGCACCACTTAAGACACTCTTCCCACTTTGGCATGACTTGCTTTGTTTTGCAGTTATCAGTGTCCGTTTCCTCTAAATTGTGAGTTCCTTGAGGTCAGGGTTGGGTTCCTTGCCCCATTCAGGAGTCAGTCCAGGCTGCATCAATTGGACTAGAGCCCAGTTGTTTTTTGACCCTCAGAGTTCTTCAGACCTTGGTCTTAGGCCAGTAACAAGGAGAAAAATGATAGAAGTGGGGTTCTTCTCAAACATTATTTTACATTAGTCTCATAGAGATACTGTTAAACGATGCATACGCTCCCTTTTTTCCTTTAGGATGAATTCCAATGAGAATCAAGGGAAATATGTCCAAGAAGGGTTTACGTACAATGTTTATAATTGTAAAAAAAAAAAAAAAGAAAGAAAGAAAAGAAAAATTAAAACTATAAATGTCCAAAATATAGAGTCTTTAAAAACAGCATTATGTTTCCTGGGCACGATGGCTCATGCCTACAATCACAAACTTTGGGATGCTGAGGTGGGAGGATTACTTCAGGCCAGAGGACCAGCCTGGGCAACATAGAGAGACCCCATCTCAATAACAAAATAAGAAAAACTAGCTGGCTGTGGTGTCATGTGCCTGTAGTCCCAGCTACTCAGGAGCCTGAGGCAGGAGGATAGAATGAGCCCAGTACTTGGAGGTTGCAGTGAGCTATAATGCCAATGCACTCTAGCTGGGGTGACAAAGTGAGACTCTGTCTGGAAAAAAAAAAAAAAGTGTTATACGAATATATATTCACATAGAATATATATTCATATTAAGACATACCCTTTTATAATTTCTTAGAATTAGAAATTCTGTAATACATTTTAAAATTTCAAAAATTGTAGGGGCAGCACCTGTGGCTCAGTGGGTAGAGCACCAGCCCTATATACTGAGGGTGGTGGGTTCAAACCTGGCCCCGGCCAAACTGCAACAAAAAATAAATAGCTGGATGTTGTGCTGTAGTCCCAGCTACTTGGGAGGCTGAGGCAAGAGAATTTCCTAAGCCCAGGAGTTGGAGGTTGCTATGAGCTGTGCGACGCCACGGCACTCTACTGAGGGCAATAAAGTGAGACTCTGTCTCTACCAAAAAAAAAAAAAAAAAAAAAAAAAATTGTAGAACTGCATTTGGGTGCAACTGGGTGCAGTAACTCATGCCTGTAATCCTAGCATCTCATGCTGTCACCCAGGCTGGAGTGCAGTGGTGTGGTCATAGCTCATTGCAACCTCAAATACCTGGGCTTAAGTGATCCTCCCCTCTTGGTCTAGCATAACAGGCATGGGTCATCATACTTTACCTGACAGTGACTTTTTATGGCTTAAAAATATAGTAAGTCTTGGGCCAGGTGCAGTGGCTCCCACCTGTAATCCTAGCACTCTAGGAGGCTGAGGTGGGTGGATTGCCTGAGCTCATAGGTTCATGACTAGTCTGAGCCAGAGCAAGACCTGGTCTCTAAAAATAGCCAGGCATTGTGGTGGGCACCTGTAGTCCCAGCTACTCGGGAGGCTGAGGCATGAGGATTGCTCAAGCCCAGGAATTTGAAGTTGCTGTGAGCTAGGACACCATGGTACTCTACTGCGGGTGACAAAGTGGGACTCTGTCTCAAAAAAAAAAGAAAAGAAAAAGAAAGAAAGAAATATATATACATATATATATAGTAAGTCTCCACTTAATGTTGTTGATAGGTTATTGTAAACTACATCTTTGAATGAACATACAGCAGGTCTTCGAATAATGTCATTTTGTTCAACTTCCTTTCCATATAAGATTGATGAGGAGAAAAGTTTAGTTTTGTTATATGTCGTTTCACTTAAAGTCACAGTTTCCCATGAACTTTATGATGACATTAACTGAGGACTTACTACAACTGCATATTTGTGGTTAAATTTTTTTTTTTGCAGTTTTTGGCGGGGACTGGGTTTGAACCTGCCACCTCTGGCATAATATGGGGCTGGCACCCTACTCCTTTGAGCCACAGGCACTGCCCAATTTTTTTTGTTTTTGAAACAGCGTCTTGCTCTGTCATGCTGTGTAAAGTGCTATAGCATCATAGCTCACAGCAACCTCAATCTCTTAGGCTGAAGCAATTCTCTTGCCTCAGCTTCCTGAGTAGCTGGGACTATAGGCACCTGCCACAATTCCTGGCTAAATTTTTCTATTTTAGTAGAGATGGGGGTCTTGCTCTTGCTCAGACTGGTCTTGAACTCCTGATCTCAAGTGATCCACTCACTTCTGCCTCACAGAGTGTTAGGATTACAGGCGTGAGCCGCTGTGCCTGGCTGTGGTTAAATTTTTAAAGAAAAGTATAGAAAAGCAAAATGCCTATAGATGAAAATTTAAAAATCCTCCTTAATTTCATCACTATGAGATACTGAGCTTCAGTGTTTCAAAATAAAATATTTTGCTAGAATTAAATAGATGAAAAGAAACATAACTGGAACTAATGTCCCCCCTAATCTTCTAAATTTAAAAAGCTATCATGAAATAGTAAGGCCATGGGAACATTATATTTTTGGCTGAACTTTGTTTTTCTCAATAGGCATATCTTTAAATTTCCATGAATAAAACTTTGTCACCTGCCAAATGAAAATCAGAAGACACCTATGATGGCCAAATAGCCATCCCCCCACACACACACTCTAAAAATTTACTGAAAGAAGCAAGAACCCGAACCCCAAGAGAAAGCAATAAAAAAAGGCTGATCTCCATGAAAAGTATCCAATAAAAATGACAAACTGCTTGTAAAAAAAATAAACAAACAAGACATCCCAGGAAAATATGTGTACACTTACGATTATAAATTCAACAAAATTAATCATGAATTTGGAATGTTAACCTTACTCCTTTCTCCTTAATATTTTGTCCAGTGGGGGCTAGGCACAATTTCAAATGTGTTTACACAAACTTGCTAAGCTTTAAACACACACATTTAAGCACCTCTGCCGAATGACCCCAGGCCTGGTGTAATGTTTTATAATTTATCTTGGACTCACTTGAAATCACATTCCTAGTGTCAGTGATGGAACTTGAAAATGATGTGACATTCTGCTTTGTGAGTCAGCCATAATTGAGAATCTTGCCTTATTTGGTGTGCTTCCTTCTTTCCCCTGCATCCTCCTATCCCCCTCCAGTCTTTGTCTACATAATTTTTGTTCACAGAGCTCTTTAGAACTTGTGTTTGAGTGACAGTTCTAGCTGGTAGGAAGGCAACAAATGTAGTTTTGTTTTAGATTGCTGTTATGTAGCCTTTGTTTCAGTTGTCTCAAATCATATGCTTTTTATTTAATTAATTTTTTTTGAGACAGAGTTTCACTCTATCATCTGGGCTAGAGGGCTGTGGTATCATAGCTCTCACAGCAACCTCAAACTCCTGGGCTCAAGCAATTCTTTTGCTGCAGCCTCCTGAGTAGCTGGGACTACAGGCGTCTGCCACAACTCCCCTCTATTTTTAGTAGAGACGGGAGGTCTCACTCTTGCTCATGCTGGTCTCAAACTCCTGAGCTCCAATAATCCACCCACCCAGACTGCTGAAATTACAGCTGTGGACCATCCTAATTCCCGGCCTAATCATGTGCATTTTAGCTTAACCATGATTTTCTAATATTACTTTTGTTCCTCCAGTGTTTCTGTGTTCTTTTTTTGTAGAGCAACAGTTTTTGTCTTCATTTCATCTATCCTTCATTCATCCAGATTTTTACTTAAACAATTTGGGCAATGACGTCTATTAATTCTTGAAGTTTTTGTCCCAGAGATCTCTGACTTGTGATTTTTTTTTTTTTTTTTTTTTTTTGAGACAGGGTCTTGCTTTGTTACCCAAGCTGGAGTGCAGTGGTGTAATCATAACTCACTATAACCTTAAACTCCTAGGTTTAAGTGATCCTCCTGCCTTAGTCTCCCAAGTAGCTGGTAATTACAGTTGTGTGCTGTGATGGCCAGCTAAATTTTTAGGGTTTTTTTTTTTTTTTTGGCCACAAGCCCTTGCCATGATGCCCAGGCTGGTCTCAAACTCCTAGTCTCAACCAATTCTCCTGCCTCAGCCTCCCATAGTGCTAGGATTACAGGAGTGAGTCACTGTGCCTGGCCTAATTTTAGTTCTGCTAGATTGTATTTTAAGTCTGCTACATAGATGTTAGGTTAGGATTTTTTCCAACCTTCTTCTGCCTTAGTTAATTCCACTGTTTATTGTTCCCCATGTCTTTTTCCTTGATACCTTTGTCAGTTTGTTGGAACACATCTTCAAGTAATTTCTTTTCAGAGAGGGTGCAGAAGAAAGTTTCAGAGTTCTTGCTTGTCTTCATATGTCTTCTTTTCCTCTTATATTTTGCTTGATAGTATGGCTGGATATAGAATTTTCGTTCAAAATAATTTTCTCTCTATAGAGACTCATGTAACAAATAGAAATTTCATTATTTTAACAACTGGCACCAGAATTCATCTAAGGGAAGAGGCTGATAAGCTCTCATGGGTGGAAAATAAGGATGGGCGCATTTGGGAGAGACCAGAAAGAAGAGGACATCATCTACACCATTCACTATGAGAGAAAGGGAAGAACTTGTACTGGTTCCAAGAAGGCAGAGGAATGGAGGGAGACAGAGGAGGGGACATGTAATGCTCAATGTGAAGTGGATGTGTTATTGTGGTGGTGTTTTTGAAAAACACATGTTCACAGGTTCTTTGATAAGATACCCCTCTCTTCAAGGAATGGAACTTAATTCCCCTTCCCTTGAATGTGGGTAAACTTAGTGAACAGGATCAAGCAGAAGTAATGGTGTATGACTGTGGGGACTAGGTCATTAAAAGGCACTGTGGCTTCCCTCTTGGTTGCCTTTAAGAGAACTAGAAGTTTCTAATTCCTCTTTCTTGGAATGCTTGCTTTAGGGGAAGCCAGTTGCTATGTAGAAGTCTGATTACCCTGAGACTTCCATGCTTAGAGGAAGCCCAAGCTAGCCACATGGAAAGGTGGCATCGCAGAAAGACACTCCACCTGCCACCATCTATCCAACTCTTCCCAGTGCAGGTGCCAGTCGTGGAAGTAAAGGAACCATGTTGGACATTCTTGTAGCAGAAGCTGCATCATGGACAAGAAATGAGGCCCCAGATATATGACCCCAGTTGAACTGTGACAGCCATGTTAGGCACGGTAGCTAATGTCTCAGATGTCCAATCACAGAGATGAGCCAGCCATACTCGGCCCTGCCCAGTTCCTGAGCCACAAAATCATGAACATATAAAATGGTTATTGTTTATGCTACTAAGTTTTAAGGTGGTTTGTTATATAGCAATAAACAACTAGGACAATCATATAGTTTATAAATGTTAAATGAACTCAGGTATTCTATAAAAAAATTTTACTAAACATCGTTCCTTCATTGCAAAAGTAACACCTGCCCTTGTGTCGTGTTCAAGTATTGTTTAGGACTGGAACCTTGTATTATTTATCTTAATAGCTCCAGTACCTAGCACAGGGCCTGGTTTTCCAGAAGCTTGATAAAAGTTTATTGAATGAATGGCTCCTGCCGTCCTTCTTCCTTCTCTTTCTTTCTTTCTTTTTTTTTTTTTTTTGAGATAGAGTCTAACTTTGTCACCCTTTGTAGAGTGCTGTGGTGTCACAGCTCACAGCAACATCCAGCTCTTGGGCTTAAGCGATTCTCTTGCCTCAACCTCCTGAGTAGCTGGGACTGCAGGCACCAGCCGCAACACCCGGCTATTTTTTATTGCAGTCTGGCCAGGACTGGGTTTGAACCTGCCACCCTTGGTATATGGGGTGGCACCCTACTCACTGAGCCACAAGTACTGCCCTTCCATTTCTTTCCTAGCTCCTCACTTGCATTTATTTATGTATTTATTTTCTGGGAGGAGGGGGTCTCTCTCTGTCATCCAGGCTGGAGAGCAGTGGCACAATCATAGCTTATTGCAGGCTTAAACTCCTGGGGCTCAAGCAATCTTCCTGCCTCAGCCTCCTGAGTTGCTGGAGGTGCATGCCATTATCCTTACCTCATTAAAAAAATTTTTTATTTTTTTTTGAGACAGAGTCTCACTATGTCTCCCTCGGTAGAGCGCTGTGGTGTCACAGTTCACAGCAACTTTAAACTCTTGGGCTTAAGTGATTCTCTTGCCTCAGCCTTCCAATTAGCTAGGATTATAGGTGCCCACTACAATGCCTCGCTAATTTTTTGTTGCAGTTGTCATCGTTGTTTAGCTGGGTTAAAACCAGTCAGCCTTGGTGCATGTGGCCGGCACTATAACCACTGTATTACAGTTGTTGAGCCTAAAAAAAATTTTTTTTTAGAGATGGGGGTCTCACTATGTTGCCCAGGCTGGTCTCTTAACTCCTGAGCTCAAGTGATCTTACCTTGGTCTCCCAAAGTGCTGGGATTATAAACACGAGCCATTGCACTCCCCCCCCTCACATTTAAAAGGAGGTCAAATCCTAAAAGTTCTCCAATGATGTTTTAGGAGATGAGTTTCAGCTGCTTTGGGGGCCAAAAGAGAACTGGGCCTTGTGAGTGGTGGGATGACCAGGTCTCAGGCTGAAAGGTGCTAGCCTCCCCATACCAACTCCCTCTGAGCACCTGCCTTGATTGCAAGCGAGTCTGTGTCTTACACAAACTGAACTCTGATTATAATTTCAAGTGTAACAGCTTTGGGGCACTGTGTAGACTTTGGGAATATAGCAGCTAAGCTACAATGTTGTGAGGAATTTGGAGGAGGCGAAGTCTCTGGGTGCTGACCAGCTATCTGGCCTTGGGCACATCCTCCCCTCTGGCATCAGTTTCCTCCAAATGAGTGTCCTTTGCCAAAGCCCAGCCTGGGAAAACCTGAGGTCGTTCAAAGTAGGGTCTGGCAATGCTCCAAAATGCCAGGAACAAGTTGGCCCCTCTGATGTTTCAAATTCTTTAGAAAATGTGGGCTGACATTGAGGAAAGTGAAAGTTACAAAACACTCTGTACAGAGCGTCCCCTGTTTGTAACTTTACCCAATCTCAGCATAGAACCAAGGTAGCAAAGACTATTTGCCAATGTGTTATCTGTGGTTATCTGTGTGGGCTGTAGGAAATTATTCTGGGAAATTTTAATTTTCTTTCCATGCTTCCAAATTTTCTACAATGAATATTTATTACTTTTCTTTTTTTTTGCAGTTTTTGGCCAGGGCTGGGTTTGAACCCATCACTTCAGCATATGGGACCGGCGCCCTACTCCTTTGAGCCACAGGTGCTGCCTGAATATCTATTACTTTTCACAATCAAGAAATTAAAAATATTTAAAGCAGTCCACTTGGCACATGTCCTTTGTCATCCTTGGTAAGTACATAAATTGCTTCTAGGTAGAAGTAAAAAATAGATGAATTATCTATGCAGCCTTGTAGGTAGAGATAGTGGCCTTTTCTTATTAGTTTTCCATTGCTGTGTAACAAATTGCCACAAACTTTGTGGCTTGAACAAGCATACATTTATCATCTCACAATTTCTGTGGTTAAGGGTCCAGGCATGGCTTAGCTGAGTCCTCTGTTCAGAGACTTTCAAGGCTACAAGGCAGCTTCTGGACAGAGTGCATTCTCATCTGGAGGTATAAACAGGGAGGAATCCATTTTCAAGCTCTCTTTGGTTGTTGGCAGAATTCAGCTCTTTGCAGCTATGGGCCAGAGGGCCCCAACTTCTTGCTGTCCTTTGGTTGAAAGCCACCATCAGCTCCTAGAGGCCACCCACAGTTTCTTGCTTTGTGGGCTTTACCAATATGGTCACTTTTTTCAATAAAGCAGCAAGGAGAGTTAAGTCTGCTAGCAAGATGGAGTCATATATGATGCAATGTGATCACAAAGCCTATCACCTTTGCCAGACACTATTGGTTAGAAGTAGATTAGTTCAGATTGTATATGAAACCAGCACATTGTACCCCTTGATTGTACTAATGTACACAGCTATGAGTTAACAATAAAAAAAAAAAAAAAGAAGAAGAAGTAGATTAGAAGGGCCGAGTGTGGTGGTTCACACATGTAATCTTAGCACTCTGGGAAGCCAAGGCAGGTGGATTGCCTGAGCTCACAGGTTTGAGACCAGCCTGAGCCAGAGCCAGAGTTTATCTCTAAAAACAGCCAGGTGTTGTGCCTGTAGTTCCAGCTACTTGGAAGGCTGAGGCAAGAGAATTGCTTGAGCCCAAGAGTTTGAGGTTGCTGTAAGCTATGATGCCATGGCACTCTACCAGGGGGCAACAAAAAGGAAGGGATTACATGGAGTATTGTTATGGATTGAATGGATCCTCCCAAAATTCATGTTGAAGCTTGACCCCAGTGTGATGTATTAGAGATGGAGCCTCTAAGGAAGTAATGATAAATGAGGTCATAAGGGTGAGGCCCTGATCCAGTAGGATTAGTAACCTTGTGAGAAGACGTACCAGAGAGCTCTTTCTCTTTCTCTTTCTCCTTCTCCATGTGCATGTACCAAGGGAAAGCCGTGTGAGGACATATTGAGAAGGTAGCCATCATTAAGCCAGGAAGAGAGCCCTCACTAGAAACTGCAGCAGCTGGCCCCCTTAATCTCATACTTCTGGCCACCAGAATTGTAAGACATGAATTTCTGTTGTTTCAGCTACCCAGTTTGTGTTACTTTGTTACTACACCTAAGAAGGGTAAGAATACCAGGAGGCATGTATCATTGGAGAGGGGTGGGAGTGGGAATGTCTTAGATCCTGTCTGACATACTTAACATTGTAAGGTTGGCTGGAATTCTAGATAGAAATTCCAGAAGCTTCTATATACATGTAATATGTAATATGTAGAACATATATTTTTTGAGACAGAGTCTCACTCTTTGCCTTGGATTGAATGCTGTGGTGTCATTGTTCACAGCAACCTCAAACTTTTGGTCTCAAGCGATTCTCTTGCCTCAGGCTCCCAAGTAGCTGGGACTACAGGTGCCTGCCACAACGCCCAGCTATTTTTAGAGACCCGGTCTTGCTCTTGCTCAGGCTGGTCTTGAACCTTGTGAACTCAGACAATCCACCCGCCTTGGACTCCCAGAGTGCTAGGATTACAGGTATGAGCCACTGCCCCTGGCTAGGAATATTTTTTAAAGTGCAGATTATCCCCAGAGATTTTTATTCTATAGGCTAGTATGGGGCATTGGAACTTTGAAATGAACTCTCCCAAGGTGTTTCCAATGATGGCAACTGGCCCATGTGTGAGGAATATAGGGGCAGGTCAGACAGCTTCAAATCCAGGCCCTGCGGCTCAGCGCCTGTGGCTCAAGCGGCTAAGGAGTCAGCCACATACAGCTGAGCTGGCAGGTTTGAATCCAGCCCAGCCGCCAAACAACAATGATGGCTGCAACCAAAAAATAGCTAGGCGTTGTGGCGGGTGCCTGTAATCCCAGCTACTTGGGAGGCGGAGGCAGGAGAATTGCTTGAGCTCAGGAGTTGAAGGTTGCTGTGAGCTGTGATGCCACGGCACAGTGACAGCTTGAGGCTTTGTCTCAGAAAAAAAAAAAAAAAAAATCCAGGCCCTGCCACTTTCTAGCTATGGGGTCTTAGGTCGGTGACTCTTCCTTCTAGCCAAAGTGTCTTTATCTTATGTAACATGACAAGTTAGTAAAAGAAAATATAAGACACCTCTGGTGTTAGCAGCTCCTGCTCCCAGCCCAACCAAGCAAAAGGAGGCTAATATTGCTGTCTATATCTCATCTGGAAATGTCCTTAGTGTTTGGTGTTTCAGGGCCCTGGAAAGGTTTGAAATAAGAAGGGAACAAGGGTTTGAGTTTGTTCAAACGGGGTGGAGACCTAAATCATGTTTGTCTTCACAGCTGGAAAAAGTGAGGGTCCAGGTATAGCTCTGAAGTTAATTGGGGGACTGGATGTTGCTAGAAGGAAAAGCAATCCTGGCCCTGGTGTCCAAGAGCAGATGAAGGAGGTGCTTTTCCTCCCTCATTAGGGAGGCCTATCAAATCAAATTCATACCAGAAACACATCAAATAAAATGATGTGTGTAGGGTGGTGCCTGTGGCTCAGTAAGTAGGGCGCCAGCCCCATATACCAAGGGTGGCAGGTTTGAACCTGGCCCCAGCCAAATTGCAACAAAAAAATACCTGGCTATTGTAGTGGGCACCTGTAGTCCCAGCTACTCAGGAGGCTGAGACAGGAGAATTGCCTAAACCCAAGAGCTAGAGGTTGCTGTGAGCTGTGACGGAACAGCACTCTACCAAGAGCAACAAAGTGAGACTCTGTCTCAAAAAAAAAAAAAAAAAAAAAAAAAAGATGTGTGTAAATTGCAGAGCATAGTACCTGGAACACTCCAAGGGTTTGATAAATGGAAGCTATTATTCTATTATTAAAATCTCCTGGTCTGAATGGCTAAAATTCTTCTGTTCTTATTCATCTACCATTGTGGGTTCATTGTTTTCTAGACTGAAAGAGGTAAGTAGTTTGGAGGACGAGGTTTTGGTTAGAAGACTGGGTGGAAGACCATTGGAGGATGAGGTTTTGGTTAGAAGACTGGGTGGAAGACCATTGACAAGCTAACAGACCTTGGTTTTCCTCTTCTGGAATGTTCTGAGTAGCAATTGAGTTAATAAAGGCAGAGAACTTAGCTCTGTTCCCAGCACTAATTATCCAGTTATTATCATGTATTGTAATGATGATACCGAATGACGGCCAGAACTGGGAGACTGGGTAGCACAGGTGTGTTTTAGATCTTTAACTAAAAGGTATTTGAATGAAATATACCATCAAGGTGGGATTCCTTGGCATGCAACTGTGCAGTCATACAGGGCTCCATGCTCAGAAGGGCCTCATATTTGGTTTAATGCTCTGCTGTCACCATCTTGAAATTCTTAATAATTTTTGAACAAGGGGCCTTGCAGTTTCATTTTACACTGGACCCTACAAGTTGCATGTCCTGTATACCATATCTTGATCCCAGTTCTTAGTTAACAATCTGCACGTGACATTTTCAAATTTCTTACAGCTCTTTATCTTGTATGAGTCATTTTTCTTTAAGAGGTAGGATGTCACTCTGTCACCCAGGCTACAGTGCAATGGCACAATCACAGCTCATTGCAAGCTCAAACTCCTGCGCTTAAGTGATCCTCCCATTTCAGCCTCCCGAATAGCTAGGACTCCAGGTGTGTGGCACAGCATTTGGCTAATTTTTGAAAAAAATTTTTGTAGAGACAGGGTCTTATGTTACTCAGGCTGATCTGCATCTACTGGCATCAAGCGATTCTCCTGTCTTGGCCTTCCAAAGTGCTGGGATTGCAGGTGTGCACCCCTGTGCCCATCTTGTATGAGTCTTGATAGATCATTAGCAGCCTTCCTTCATATGAAATTTCACAAGGCAGAGTAGAAGGTGAACACTATAGGATTAGAGAAAGGGGAAGGAGACTGAGCCAGGGAAGTGTGTAAGGATCCCCTCCATACGGATGTGGCACCCACAGAAGTATAAAAGAAAGTGGTTTCCTCTAAGGCCCAAGTGGGAGGCACATGAGAGCTTGACTCAAGTTTTCTAAGTGGAATAAAGACCAGGGAATGAGAAAGCAAGGAAGGAGGGGGAACAAGCAGGTTCTGTCTTTCCTTCTTTGGCTGTTAGGTCCTAAGCACAAGTGCAGAAATGAAGCAAGAGTATCCTCTTATCCTAAAACAGGTCTACATAGGCACGAACAGGTTCTGGGAAGCTGTCAGGACTCAATGCTATTGGAACAAGGTTCTTTGCCTTAAAAGAAGGAACTAAGGGAGGTATCTAGGCAAAGAGCCATAAACACAGCCTGAACCCTCTTTCCCTTTTTGGGTGCCCCAGGCATGAAGAAAAAGCAATCCATTTGGCGAAGTGCTAAGAACAACTTGGTATCAATTTGCTTTTCAGCCCAAGCCAAGGATGTGGGCTGTAATACACTTGAGGTTTCTTGAAACTTTTCCATATTCATTTTGATTGCTTTAAGTTTTCCCATAGTTAGAAACAATGAAGCATCTCAGAGTGGTTGGATGTGGCCCACTCCTCTGTAGGACCTGCAAGGAGGGCTGCTGTTCTCCTCCTACAGGCTGCCTTTCGTTGAGACCTCATCCAGGGCCTGCCTCTGGGGCTGTCTTCCTGGACTGTCTCAGATCAGTGGTGGTGGTGGCAGTAGTGTGTATGTGCACATTTAAGTTATGCTGGACTCTGATTTCATGCTTGCTTTGACATGTTTTCCAAAATTTGTGATATAACTTAAAGGATCACATTGGAAAAATGAATACACACAGAGTATACTTCAGTATAATCGTGTTGGTCACATGGTAACCAGAGGATTTATCTTTAAATCCTCTGGTGTGTGTCCTGAAAATATAAGTTGAATGTTGTTTTGAGAACTGTCATTACCATCTTTTGGGCATGTAACCGAGTATTTATATCTGAAGTCTGAGCTTAATGGTCATCCTGTCTCTCATCTCCATGGAAGCCCCTCTCTGTGCATGTTTCTGAGTTCTGAACCCGTAAAACAGCCTCTGGACTTGAATACTTTTCTCTGGCCAAACCATCTTCTCCCTAACTCCAAACAATCCCAGACATCTTCTAAACTTGAGAAATCATAGCTCCTGTTTCAAAAAGCCGAGCACCTAATAAGGCAAATGTGATTCTAGTTTTTTTCTTTTCCACTTCTGTTGACTCAGGAGAATGGTAATGATGAGCCCAAGGGTCTCCAGGGCCCTCAGTATTTGCCACTTGATGAAATCATTGATCTGGCTTCAGCCCATTTATCTGACCTAATGACTAGGTCTGTTTTCACCTACTTTCCCCCAAGAACTTAGAGGCCTGCTAATTTAGGGTGGCAACCTGGGATAAAGCTGTTAGATCTTCCGGGATATCCTCATGGTCCAGATTTATACTTGAACAGAAAAATACCTTTTATTCTTATTGGTGTGAAAGAATAAGACTCTTAAGTCTGACTTAAATAAGCCTATAGTTTTTTATAACAAGGAGCAGTCAAGGATATGGGGCCTTGATCTAACTCAGTCAGTGAAGTGGTATGCCATTCACCCATCTGAGGTGTGCCCAGGCTTCCAGGACTGGGGGCCTGCACTGCAACAGATGAGGAAAGACTTATCTTTATCAATGAGAACTGGACCTCATTTGCAATTGGGGTTAAAAAAAATGACAAGGCAGCTGGGCAGTGGCTCATGCCTGTAATCCTAGCACTCTGGAAGGCTAAGAGAATCGCCTAAGCCCAGGAGTTGGAGGTTGCTGTGAGCTGTGATGCTACAGCACTCTACTGAGGGTGATAAGGTCAGACTCTGTCTCTAAAAAAAAAAAAAAAAAAAAGAAAGAAAAACTGAGGCCAGAGGATCCCTTGAGCTCAAGAGTTGTAGGTTGCTGTGAGCTATGATGACGCCATGGCACTCTACACAGGGCAACAGCTTGAGATGGTCTCAAGAAAAAAGATGGCAAGGGAATGGCTGGCTGGTCTTCTAGGGCGTTGTCACCTTGATAACATTATTACTAACAACAGCCATTTGCTGAGGGCTAAAGTGTGTGTCAACTGCTGTGCTCAGCACTGCGTTCATCATCTAACTTCCTAATCCTCATCATCTGTGAGGTAGTGACTGATGCTACTCTTTGATGACTAAAGAAACAGGCTTAGATATAACAGTTAAGTAGCTTGCCAGCCTCCGCAGCTTTACTAGTGCAGAAATCTGCTTGGATCAGTCTACTGGAATTAAGAGGTTCTATGTTTCTGCCTCTTCTAAATTGATCTTATTTCTAAACATCTTTCTGTGTAAGGTGCTGGTAATAAGTCGAAATAGAGATGGTTTAGTCAGGAATCTTTCCATTTCATGCGAAGACAACTCCAACTGAATAAGCAAACATTTAATCTATTGGCTTGCAAAATGTCTGGGGTGAGTTTAACTTCAGGCATGGTTGGATCCAGGAAACGATGTCGTTAGGATTTGTAGTCCCCTGCATAGGTTCCATTCTCAGATGGGCAATCTCCTTGTGGTGGTTAAGAGGGCTGCCAGTAGTATCAGGCTTGTAATCTTATAGTTCTAAATTCAGTGGATTAAAAATAAAAGAACATGCTCTCCCTTCAACCTCTAGGATTAGCTCTATTTGTACAAATTCAGTATGGCTTACATCAGGGGTCCTCAAACTTTTTAAACAGGGGGCCAATTCACGGTCCCTCAGACCGTTGGAGGGCCCAGACTATAGTTTAAAACAAATTGCTATGCACACTGCATATATCTTATCTTGAAGTAAAAAACAAAATGGGAACAAATACAATTTACACCGTTTCATGTGGCCCGTGGGCCGCAGTTTGAGGACGCCTGGCTTAGATCATATACTCACTCATTATTCAGCTACCCAGACTAACAAGCTGTGGTGCTCTGGTCAGTCAATCAGAGTTATATATACTCACCTGTGGAGCCATGGGCAGTGAGCACATGGACAGAAAGTGGAGGAGTGGAAACCCATAGGACGACTGATATGCCCTTATCAGAAGTGGAGATGGATGCTGGGCACACAAAAGCAATACGTGTTCCTACCAATGGGACTCTGGGAGCATAAACACAGTCAATCTAGCTAATAAAGCAAGGGGCCAATTTATTGACTTACGATGGGAGATACATGGCTGGTTCATGACCCAATAAGCCATGCACCTGGGATCTCTTGTTAGTAAGTCCAGCTAGGGTCAGGTCAAACAGCATAAAATTAGAACAAATGAGATCAGATGTTTCTAAGAAACAGTTCCATCAAACTATTTGTGGCAAATTAGGTTCAGTTGTGAGGGACAGAAAACCTCAAATAACAATGATATAAAGAGGACAGAAATTTGTCTTGTAAATGAAGGCTGGAGGTAAGCAGTTCAGATACCTCTGCATTAATCAGGAACCTAAACTAAGCTCCTTCTAACTTGTTGCTTCATCATCAGTCACATATAGCTCCTTCTCCTTCATAGTCTAACAGTAACATGTTCAAGTTTCAGCCATCAAGTCCATATTCTAACTAGGAGGGCAGAGAAAGGAGGGAAGGACTTGTCCTTTTAAGGACAAGTACCAGAAGATGCACATGTTCCACTGGCTAAAATGTAGTCAGTGGGTTATAATAACTTATGTTCCAGGGAGGCTAACAAATGCGGTGAACAGAGGGAGACAAGCAGAATGTGGCACCATAATGAATAACCTTTCTCTTCTGTAGGGAGTGGCTTATCCAAAAGGACTAGTCACTTGGAACCCAAGCATATTCAAAAGACAACCTTGGATATAAGACGTAGGTGTTCACTGTCCTCTTTTTTGACCATCACCCTTCTATTAGAATATTCTAATTTAAAATAGTTCAGGAACACTTCAATTGCTTTTAAAATTATTTCCCTTAGAAACTGGTAAAACTCTTAAAAAATGTCATGTGCTTCCCACAACCAATGAAACAGTATGTATAAAACATCAATTTTCTTTAAACCCCTTAATTTGAACTTTAATAGCTTATTGTGTCTTTCCACTTTTCTTTCATGCTCATTTAGGCACATTTGTAGTTTTTTTCCTTATCTTCACAAAAATGGGTTATCATTATATACATTACTCTATAATTCTTTCCACTTCAGAAATACATCATGGGGTGGTGTTGTGGTTCATGCTTGTAAGCCCAGCATTTTCGGAGGCTGAGGCAGGAGGATCGCTTAAGGCCAAGAGTTCGAGACCAGCCTGGGCAACATATGGAGACCCCATCTCTACAAAATAGAAAAACTAGCAGGGCTTGGTGGCATGTGCCTGTTGTCCCAACTACTTGGGAGGCTGAGGCAGGAGGGCTGCTTAAGCCCAGGAGTATGAGGTTGCAGTGAAAAGCCCAGGTGACAGACTGAGACCTTGTCTCAGGAAAAAAGAGAGAAATATATAATGGGACATACCATGGTTTAAGAGCAAGAGATCTGACTCACTCTTTTTAACAGCTACATAATACTTCAGAGTATAGATTTTTTATAGCTGACTCAACTATTTCCCTTTGATGGACTCTAATTATTTCCCTTTTTCTGCTACTGCAGGCCATGTTGCAGTAAACTTCTTATACTAATGTCTTTATATCTTGGTACTTTTAGTTCTTTGAGATAGTCTTCAAAGTAAGTCTGCTGGGTTAAAATGTATATATTTTATTTTTTTTATATTTTATATTTAATACTCTGATATTGCCAGATTTGTCTTCTAAAAAGACTGGAATAATCTGCATTCTTACCAACAATGCACAGAAGTTTTCGTTACCCTAATTCTTTTTTTATTTGAGACAGAGTCTCACTTATTAACCCTCCGTAGAGTGCTGTCGTGTCACAGCTCACAGCAACCTCCAAATCCTTGGGCTTAGGCGATTCTCTTGCCTCAGCCTCCCGAGTAGCTGGGATTACAGGCGCCCACCATGATGCCCAGCTATTTTTTGTTGTTGTTGTTGTTGTTGCTGCAGGTTGGCTGGGGCTGGGTTTGAACCTACCACCCTTGGTATATGGGGCCGGCGCCCTACTCACTGAGCCACAGGCGCCACCCTCATTACCCTAATTCTTACCAGCACTGTACGTTATTGTTCTTTTAACTCTTGCCATTTGACATGAGAGAAATGGTACCTGTTATTTCATGTCTATCTCAATGACGTCACTGATCCTCCTTCATTATGCTTACCAAAATGTAGAAGAGGATAATGTCAAAGCACAAACTCCAGTTAGATCACCTGAATTTGAGTCATAGCTCCATCATCTATTGTATGACATGGGCAAGTTACTTTATTCCGCTGAACCTGTTTCCTTAGCTGTAAACCACAGATAGTATTATCTGTCTCATAAATTGTGAGGATTAAATGAGAACAACATTGAGCAAGCACTAAATAAATGGTTAGAGATTACTATTTATCAATTGTTAGTGACTTTGTATATTAGGGATATTAGTCCTAAATCTGTCATTTATGTTGGAAACATCTCCCAGTCATCATGTGTATTTAACAAGAATCAAGATTTGTTTTATGTGGTATCATTTCATTTATGGCTTTTAGGTTTGTTTCCTGTTTTGTTTATGAAGATCTCCCTTGTCAAGGCTGGATGTGGTGGTTCATGCCTATAATCCTTGCACTCTGGGAGGCCAAGGTGGATGGATTGCTTGAGCTCAGAATTTCGAGACCAGCCTGATCAAGATTGAGACCCCTGTCTCTAAAAACAGCTGGGTGTTGTGGTGGGCACCTTATAGTCCCAGATACTTGGGAGACTGAGGCAAGATAATTGCTTGAGCCCAAGAGTTTGAGGTTGCTGTGAGCTATGATGCCATAGCACTCTACCAAGGGTGATAAAGTGAGACTCTGTTTAAAAAAAAAAAAAGCCCGTAGTTCAGGGGTTAGGGCACTGGCCACATCACTGGGGCTGGTGGGTCAGAACATGGCCTGGGCCAGCTGAACAATGACAACAACAAAAATAGGCCAGGCATTGTGGTGGGCACCTGTAGTCCCAGCTACTTGGGAGGCTAAGGCAAGACAATCACTTAAGCTCAAGAGTTGAGGTTGCTGTGAGTTGTGATGCCATGGCATTTCAGGGTGAAATAGAGCGACTCTGTCTCAAAAAAAGAAAACAAAATAAAACCAAAACGATCTCCCATGTCATACGATTATAAAAATAGTCTCCTAAATATTCTTCCAATATTTCATTTTAACATTGAAATTTGTAGTTCTTCTGGTATTTATTTTGTAAATGTTTTGAAGTAGGGATTTAGTTGCTTTCTAAGCTGCTTACTGTAGCTCTCTATATCAGTTACACATTATCACATTTAATTTAGAAGACAACTTCATGGAATGAGGCACAAAGAAAATATAGTAAGCACACCGATAAGTAATTTATTGGGTTTTCTGAATTATCAATCAATTTCAATTTTTTTCTTTGAATGGAATTCCTCCTTTTAAAAAATTTGGATTTTTTTAGGGTATGGTGGCTCACATCTGTAATCCTAGCACTCTGGGAGGCCAAGAAGGATGGATTGCCTGAACTCATAAGTTTGAGACCAGCCTGAGTGAGAGCGAGACCCTGTCTCTAAAAAATAGCTGTGTGTTCTGGCAGGTCCCTATAGTCCTAGCTACTAGGGAGGCTGAGAGAAGAGAATCTCTTGAGCCCAAGAGTTTAAGGTTACTGTGAGCTATGATGCCACAGCACTGTACTGAGGGCAACAAAGTGAATCTCTGTCTAAAAAAAAAAAAGTTTGACTTTTTTTCAAGTGAAGTACTACAGAAAATTCCAATATGCAGAATTGAGCTGTTCTAAGTGGTAAAACATGAAGCTTGAGGAGTAAGGACCCTATAAACCAAGCCAAGGTTTAATTTTATTCTTAAATGAGGGAAATATAAAAAGGTTTTAAGCAGAGGGGGGTGACACAGATTTGTGTATTAAAGAATACTCTAGCACTGTGGAGAAAAGACTACAGTAGGTACAGGCAGTGATACCACCAGAAAGGCATCACAGTACTTCCAGCAACAGAGAATGTCCCCTTGGACACAAGTGATAGAAGTGGAGATAATTTGGAGGTATATTTAGAAGTGGAGATAATTTGGAGGTATATTTACATAATGACACCAAGAGAATTTAATGGCTAACAATGATATCTGGGGTGAGAAGTTTGAGAAACAGGGCGGAGGGTGCTCCTATATACCAAGAAAGAGAAGATGGGAAGAAGAGCAGATTTTAAGGAAAAACACAGTGTTGGTGTTTAATATGTTGGGTTTGAACAATCTGTGTGTTAATCAAACGAGGGACATCGGATGATAGGTGGACATTCAGATCTGGAGTTCAGGAAACAGATCTTGGACAAAGACAGGTTATCTATACACTGTAGGAAAGTAAGGTCATGGGAATGGATGAGATTTTTCAGAGTCAATAGGGCAAAAGGACTAAAGGCAAAGGAGACTGACTCAGTCAGGCTTCCTTGTAAGCAATAAAAACTGTGGATACAGGGCCTCTCCTTATCTGAAACAGGGGATATCTTGAGTAGCTATAAGTAACAGCCTGCCCAGCAAATTTAATTTGTTGCAAGGATATGAGAAAGTTCACAATTAGAGAACCATAACATTCAAAAACATTAGGAAATCTGGGCAACTGAGGGCCTCTCATGTTCCTCTCAGAAACTCATATGCCTCTGACATATTACCTTCTGGGTTCACATGGTATGGGCAAGAGATAGCTTCCCAGAAGAAAGGTGAAGTGCTATTCTTAAGAGATGGGGGGGGGGAAACACACTAGTTAGGCAAATTTCCACTCGGTGGACATGTATTTGTCAACATGAATAATTAAAAAAACAAAAAACAAAAATCCTCTGCTCAAAATACAGTGGAAAATGATTGCATTGCCTCCTTAAAGGGAGAAAACCTAAAATAATTTATAGTCATCACATCCAGTGTTAAGTCTAAGATTTCTAGGTGATTCTCATTCTCTAGTTCTTAACCCTATCTTGATAATCTGCAACTTAAGGATTTACTGGTATATTTAGCCATCACCAATGTTCCCATATACGTTAGTGAGGAGACAATGACAGCTCCAGTGAAGGGGATTTCTGACTGGACTAACTTGGATAAGCCTCAAACTTCAGCCATGAGGTGTGAGGGGTAGAATACTGCAATGAATAAAGAGGGAGAAACAAAAATAAGGCAAGCTAAGAGACATGGGGTAGAGGCTATAGACCTTATTTACAGGCCACTGGACTATAACTGGTATTTCTCTTTTCCCATTTCACTATCTAGCTTCCCCATCCCACTGCTGCACTTTCTCTATATATAATTTTTAAAAATTCAGTCTAGAATTTATTACTAACAGGATGACTCAAACCTTCATTCCTAAGATATACAGGGAGTTGAGGTTCCCTAAGTCTTCTGATATCAGCACTCCATTAATCTCTTTTCTGATCTCACAAGAGATCTTACTGTTACAAATTCAACCAGCATTGTCATTTTGCAATTTGGGAATCACCCTCCAGGTACTAGTTTGGATTTAAGCACAAAAAGATTTATCCTAAACTTTCTTAAAAGACCCCGATTTTATTCTATGTTCACAGGTTACGTTTCTGGATTTGAGCTTGTTGTCATTTTAAATTATCCAGAGTAATCCAAGACCCATTCCCTCTCAATGGTCTCAGCATATATCCACTTTAAATTGTCCTCTGAACAGCTACCTGGTTCTCCAAAATTTGCCCTCAATTACACAATGCCAAACGTCAACGGGGGTATCTTTACTAGCTTTTGCCACAAGCTGCTAGTTTTCCCCCATGGGACACAAAGCAAAAGTTATTGCAGCTTTTAACTCAGTCTCAGCAGAATAATTAATCCCAGATCCTCTACGTTGTTCCTGAGGATCTGAAGCCTACTATTTAGCTCTCTGGTAATCCAATTTTGTAATCAATCATTTGGTCACAAGCAATAGCAGCAACTCATTTTGGCTAACAAAAAGGGAACTTAGAAGGATGTATGGTAGTCTATACAATCAAAGGAAAATGTGGGTAATCAGGCCTAGAATACAGGAACCAGGGTATATATGGTTTCTTTGGGTTACCACCACCAGAATGACTCAACTCCTATGACAGTGTCACCTCTCTTCAGAATCAAAGTCCCAGTGCAAGGGAAATTTTGATAGGACAAGTTTGGATTGCTTAAATCCAGCAGGTATGAGGCCAAGGTACTGGAATTTACAGTTCTACCACACAGCTTTCCAAAGGATAAGTGGGCATCTATCACTAAAGAAAAGAAGTGATTTGGGGCAGGCCAAAGCAAAGGATGTCCAGTATACCAGCACTTAAAATGATGGGGAGAAGAACCTACTATGGAGCAGCAGACAGGAAGCTGAGAAGAGTAAGTGGTACAGCACTTAAAGAGTGTTTCAAGATGCTGGGAGTTATCTGTGCTACTTAAGGTTCGGATAATAAGCATGTGTAATGGATTTAGCAATAAAGGTCATTATTGACCTTACCTGCAGTGACACCAGATAACTGAAGGATTTTTTTTTAAAAAGAGACTTTTTCCCTTCTTTATGACTAATGTGGATACCACTGTAGAACTTAATAGATTAGTAGAGAATTGGAATAATCTTTGATGAACACTACAAAACTATGTAATTTTGATAATCCAAATAAACTCATTTGAAAGAGATATGCCTAAAAAATTAAGGAACAGGCTGGGTACAGAAGCTCACACCTGTAATCCTAGCACTGTGGAAGGGCCTAGTAGGAGGATCACTTGAACCCAGGAGTGTGAGGGTGGCGTGAGGTAGGCTGACAGTGCAGCTTTCTAGCCTAGGCAATCGAATGAGATTCTTTAAAAAAAAAAAAAAAAAAAAAAAAAAGAAAGAAAATTAAGGAAAAATTACTGAGCTCTGATCTCACAAGGTGTAACCATCTGTCAATTGAGTGAGGGATGATGAATATACTTTAATACCTGCTAATACAAGGGTGGGAATTTTTAATCATTTGACAAAACAGGCTCAGTGTTAAGTAACTTGCCATTGTCAAACAGTAGGCACTTAATTTTTAGAATTCTTTATTTTTAAAATAAGGTTTAAAAATAATGTGGGCAGTGTAAAATATTTAAACACAGAAATGTATAAAGTTGAAAGTTTCATGTAATGCTACACTGTTAAGTCATTAATACTTTTCTATGCATTCATATACATAAGCACACACTTTTCTATCAATGCCTTGTCTCAATTTATCACGGCCATTTTTTCCACGTTATACATAACAAATGTTCATTTTAATATTTAGTGTTTCTTATATGGCAGAGCTGTATCTTGTTTAGCCCACCCTTTACTGGACATGTTGGTATGTTCTTCTATTTTTCTTTCTCTCTACTACGTAAATTTTATGCTTCTACAATATCTTTAACATCCTCCCAGCTCCTGTGTACATTTTGTCTAGCACTTTGGAAAATAATTTCAGCGTGGCTATGACCTGTAGTTTAATAAATACTTGGATATGTCAAGTTTCAATGTTGGTAAGTACTACCATTAGTCAGGACTCAATTTCAA
Organism: Loris lydekkerianus; assembly: GCA_963574355.1. NCBI lineage: Eukaryota > Metazoa > Chordata > Mammalia > Primates > Lorisidae > Loris > Loris lydekkerianus. The sequence continues at coordinate 23,030 of CAUYPK010094642.1, forward strand.
GTAATAGAAAAACAACTCAAAAGTAACTTAAGCAAAAAAAGAGTATTTATTGGTTCACATAACTGAAAAGTCCAGGGGATATAGTAGCTTCAGGCACGGTTGGATCCAGGGGCACAAATGTTTTCAGGATTCAAGTCTCTCTATATTTTGGCTCTGCTTTCCTCTGCATTGGCTTCGTTCTTTAAATGGTTCAGTCAATGTGGTAGGCCCTATTTGAGCTTCTTATTCTACAAAGCTAAAGCACCTCAATAAAGAGGGCTTCTCTTCTTCCAGTTTATAAACTCTTAGGGTTGAGTATCACTGGACCAAATTGAATCACGTAACCATTCCTGAACCAATCACCATGATCAAGGAGATGGATCTGCTGATTGATGAGGTCCAAATTACATGTCCACCCACAAAGCCCAAGGGTGGGTCAGACTGCTCAAACCACATGGACTGAAAAAAAGAGGTTGTCCCAAGAAACATCAGGGAGTTGTTACAAGGAGATAGAATAGATGCTGGGCAACAATTGATTTCCAGGATCAGATGAGACAACCTAAAAACTTCACCTCTGCTCTTGAAGTTGAATGGTAACGGTGGCCACTGTTTCTTCCTTGGTAATAAAAGCATTCTAAAAAACACCATGTGGGTTAAGTTTGTTCTCAGGAAGCCTGTAGTCCGTAAGAATGGAATAATAATGTCCAACAGCATACTATGGATGACACCACAAGGAAATTCAGTGGTCGTGAATCTGAGAGCCCAACCATCTGACATGAAGGTAACTTGCTTCTCACTGGCAGAAAATTCTGTGAGGTTGAGTCAGCAGTAAATTTTAAGATGAACAGAAAACTTTTCTTGTGTTCAAGTCTTCTGCCAAGTTGAACTGGTACAGTCTTGTGAGTACTGGTGGACCAGACTCATCTCTGATATTACTGAAGACAGAACTGATACTGCTTCTAATCTGTTGTACTCCTTCCAGATAGGATAGGCAAGGTCCCAGGTGATGGAAATGACCAAACAGTAGACAAGCATAGCAGCTTACTCTATACTTAAAAACTTTAAAAGGCGCTGGTCAAGGAGTACAGAGCATGGTCCTTCCTGTTGTGAACATTAAGTTCTGATAGAGCGAGGTGTGAGTTGCTTCTATTCAGAAATCCTTGGTGGAATTAGGCACAAGATAGGCTGAAATCAGGTACAGGTCAATGTGATTGCAGCAACATGTCAAAAAAGGCAGGCAAGAGCTTGATTCAGCTAAACAAACAAGGTACCTTCAGTTGGGCCAAACATACCATTAGTCAGAATATGATCTGGAAGAATAGGTAGATTAATATTGAAGCTCTGTAATGAGTTTTACCCTGGTTACTCTAGGGTTAATCAATAGGGCTGGTCTGGATATCATTTTCCAATCTTACAGGCCAGTCAGGCACATCAGCTTTCATTTTCTTGCTCATCTGCCCAAGAACTTTCAGCTAAGAAGGCCATATCCTTAGTCCCGACTTGAAGTTCTGTTTAGGAGCCCATGCTACATCTGGGAGCTACACTGGGCAGCAGAGCCATGTTTGTCAAAGTTGGCCCTACTTTCTTTGGTAATCAAGTTTTCACCTTCTGTAACTCAGCTCATCTCTGAGGCATGAAGATAATAGGCAAGCTCCTAGGTTTAAGTTTTAGACTTTTGGTTTTTCCAATCACGAATTCTTATATGCAGTGTACATTAAAGACTCTTTGAGCAGATGATCATCCTCATCTTAGAACTCATTTTTACCGAGTAGGACAGTATTAGAGGCAATGACTGGCAGTGTAGATCAGTATCTTCTGTAAAGTATGACAATTCAAAGGTAGAAAACTGTGCTTGAAGATAATATTCTCTTTTATAAATAACGGTTGTATATAGAAGACTAATCAACATCCAATTTTTTTTTTTTTTGTTTGTTGAGGGTAAGCAGTCTAGAGGAAACAGACCTAGGCCTTGTTTGATGACATGAGAGTGAGTCATATAGTTACTATTAGTCTACAGCATAAGAGACAGGGATATAACTATTCCCAATGTTTTAAACAGTGCATTCATTAGAGTAGCTCAGAATAGCTGGACCTTAAATTGTGACATAAAAGGGATGGGATTTTTTCACAACACAGTCTCCTTGTTCAACATGGTCTCAGAGTTCATGAATTGAAATCTTTCCTACAGAAACAGGTCAGCTTAATGCCTGATCCCATTGCAAGGAATAAAGTCAGCCACTCTCAGTGTAAGGTAACAGCATTGAGACAGATGTGATTTCACAACAGAGGCTCTTGAGTCTACTAATAAAATCTTCAGCTGCAGTCTTTGTAGATTTTTTTTTTTTCAAGTCAGTCTATGTTTCCAGCAAAAATGTAGGCAATAAGATATTTGAAATACCAGAGCAAGTAAGCTAGCTATCATGGCCTGGTCAAAGTGCCTGCCTCCAACTATTCCTACCACTGATAGTTCTTAGAATCAGACATCAGAAGGAGTCTCATCTTAAAAGAACATCTCTCATTGGCTAGAGGAACTTCTCCAATGGTTACATTTTATATCACGTTTATGAGATAGGATATTCAAAGATTGTCTCTTGAGGATCAGCTGTTTCACACAGTTAGTACTGAGTAGTCATAATATTGGCAAACAGGCAGATATGCCAGTGAAGGAATCATTTGGGATTTTTTTTGTTTTTTTTTTACAAAAAGGTTATGAGCTCAGTTATCTCAGAAATGGTAGAAAAACTGAATAAAACCAAGGAACAGCGTAACTGTCACTGGTTGAGCAATACAGTGACTTGCAGTTTGAAAGGATGACTGATGAACAAGTATTAAGTCCTTTTAGGATTTGCTGCATGTGAATTCTGCTTTCATAGTTAATGACTATCTCTTGCACATAAGGTAGAGTACCAGGGCTGATGACAACATAAATATCCATGTTGGTCTACTATGGCCTCAATGAGGCATCACCTTCCATAACAGCTTGCCAACAATTCAGGTATCCATGGAGAATCAAGACTTCAAATCATCCACTTCAAGTACCACTGGAGTATCTTGTTTGTGAAAGAAGTTGAAGGGGTTTGTCAGTATAGGGTGCATAGAATTGCTCTCTGGCTACATCCAATTACGGTAACTGGAAGTCCATCTGAGGTGGAAGGCTGTTAACTAGGTTCACTTGACAGCACTTTCAGTCCACATGACTATTCTTGGGGGCAAAGACATGCCCATCTTCTTGCACTTCTGTTTGCACACAGTATTCCTAAGAAATGTTTGGCATCGACTGAACATGGATGGTGTTAAATGGAGGTACAGAAAAAGATCAGAATGCCATTTAGGTCAAATATATTGCTGTCTAGGGCAGTGGTTTTCAAACTGTGTTCTGAAGAGTTCTAGGTGTTGTAAGGAAGTCTCCTCAGTGTCACCATGGTAGTAAAGAAAGATGCTGTGGCAGGCTTCGGGCTTCTATGCTTGCTTCACTGCTTCACCCAGAGCAGCTTCATTTTTACTCTGGGCTTCCACATAATTTTCATTCAAAGGGCTTCATGGCCACAAAGCCTTTGGAAAACCATTGATCTAAGAATAAGTTGTTCACAAAATGCTGAAATACAAAAATGGGTCACAGAAACCAGAAACTGTGAGCAAAGCCTGTGATAAATAAAGATGGTTTCCTATTCATTCTTTCCCTAATATGAACCACATTATACGTTGATGGAGTTAAAGCTCAAGTCTACTATAAATTCTAGTTGCCTGGAGTTGGGCTTGTAAGTGACTATTAGAAAACAAGCCTAATGATTTTAAGTTGCAGTGGAACTAAAGTTTTTGCATAGTTACAAATCACATCCATTATTTAAAATAAAAAATATTACTCCAAGTTCATGGCTGGATGGACTATGGTAAGATCTCAATGGGCCACAAGTCAAAGTCTAAGAAAATATTTCCTTCCCATCCTCCCATCCCTGCCTTTTCTTTATCCTTTTCCTCCCTTCCCACCCTAATCTCCTTACCCACGAGATGCAATGCTTTTGAACTAAGTTTGTGGTACAATTCTAGGGACAGAGAGGTAAATTGCTGTCACAGAGCTCACCCGATTTTATGGCAGAATTAAGTTTCTCACATTCCCTCCCCATGTATCCCCACATATCTTCTAGAGCAGGAGCATCCAACCTTTTTTTCCCCTCTCTACCACACACTGAAGGTTAAGAGTTGTCTTGGGCCACACGATAAATCCACAACACAAATGAAAGCTGATTAGCAAAAAAATTGTCTGCACATGTCTCATATTTGACACCACAGATAAGCAAAAAATGTCCTCACACAATCAACATGTAGCCTGTGTGCCACAGGTTGAACACTCCTGTTCTAGAGATTCCCTTGATGAAAAATAAAGGTAATGGCCAAGCAGTAGGACTCCCAGATGATATATACTAATTAAGCAATATGAGAAAAGGGGATTTTGAGGATGCACTGTTGGCAATTAGGAAGCACTGGCTATATCACTCTGATAAGTTTCTGTGCCCTATTACAAGGAATGATGCCAAAAATAGCACTGTTTGATTAAACTTAGAGGACACATTAGGTTAAAATGCTAAATGGGGCTTTTTGCTGCATGTCTTCTGAGATTTTTTTATATCTTATACTGCATTGTAGATTGGGGGAAGAGACACATAGTATTATACTACTTTATTAAGACAACAGCAGCTCTATATGAGACATGTATTATGCATACACATATGTATAGATAGTACTGGTCTAAAAGGATGGTTCATTTTGTGTAAATATTAGATTGAAGATACAGAACCTTAAACTCTTTAAGTGTCCAGGAACATTAGACTAAGAATTAAAAGTACAAGGAACCCTAATTAGGCCATCTTAAGGAAGACCATGAAAATGGACAAAAGATCTAAAAGTAGCCTTGTGTTTCATGTTGGGTAGCCTTGATAGAATATGTGCATTTTTTACTAGACAGTTTACCATCTGCAGACAGTATGCTCCTAAACCTTAGGGATACTGCCATGGGATTGTGGTCTAGGTGCAGCAATCCCATGATTACACTTATGACATCCTGTGTGACTGAGGCACCACATCAGGAAACTGAAAATTTTCCTAAGGTACCCAATCTCTAGCCATTTTAACATTTTGGATAAAGTGAAGGCCAAGCTAATTCCAGGAGAGTACTGGACTGGGAGTCAGAAGGTCTGGTCTTTATCACTTCATAGCTCTGTCCTCTTGGAAAACTGCTTAACCTTCCATTCCCTCATTTGGAAAAAGTGATTATAATTAAGAGAAAAATGTATATAAAAGTGCTTTGAAACTGTAAAATGCTACATAAACAGAAGGGATACCATAAAGGTTCTACCTTGATGTATCAAGAGGCCTTTCCTGGCATCTGATTGGAGACTTGTGAGATGCTGTTAGGTAAAGGGATTCCTTAGCAGAATTTCTTACATTTGTGTGAAAAGTTCTGGTTCCTGAGTAATCCCAAAGAAGATGCTTATGAGGAGTTCACTGTGCCTTTGTTTTGATCCCAAATGGGTCAGAATGCTTTCTCATTCAGTAGCTACTACAGATTTGAAGTAGAAAAACAGAGTCCAGTGACCTTGATGGGATCCTAGACAGTTCACAAACTTTGATCATTTGTGATTGTGGGGTACGGTCCAATTCTGTTCTCAAAGAGATGTGATGTTGACTTTCTTCAGACAGCTTTAGTAACTAAAAACCCCTTGGTCCAAATTTATTATGTGTCTCTGAAGGCTTTAACTGAAGAAATGAAATGCACACTCATGGAACAAACTAGGCCTTTGTTGTGATAAAATAGCTTCAGCTATTTGGCTCGAGGACTCTGACTTCACTACAAAGGGCTGTGCTGGGTAGAACAGGACAGGAGTGGAGGTAAAGGCCACATCATAATGGCTGAATGTCTCTTGGGTCACAGTGGTTCACTGCAATGGTGTCTTCATCAGTAGTAAGGTGGTCAGAATCACCATGGGCAAAAATCCAGGTACCAGATCTGTAGGCTGATGGAATAGTACAAGGAAGGTAGTCAGAAGGTCCAGGTGAAAACTCAGCAATCAGGAGGCTCAGGACTAGAAGGGGTAGGGATAAAACAAGTGAGATAGCAAATGCATGGAATTACAAACACATGACTCTAACACTGTGGTGGGACTGCTGTCAGCACAACTGCCCCATGAGTACTAATTCTTCACAAAACTGGCTTAGACACTGACAAATGATAAATGAAAACCAAAAATAAAACTTCCGAAAAGAAAAACACAAAAGCCTGATTAACAATTGCTGATAAGAACAGAATGTTCTCTGGCAAAGACTATCTCTTGACTTCTGAGAACAAACTATCTCAGGAAAGCAGCAAACAATTAACTACCCCAAGCCTTGTTACTTTGGGGGAGTAATCTGATTTTATTTAGGCTGCTGGACATTAGCTAGTGTGGAGAGAAGTGGCTCTGCAAGTGGTCACAAAAAGATCTGAGTTATTACACTCATATACTAACAATAAAGCAAAGGAAATATTGCCCTTCTTCCTTTTCCAGTGTCTTCCTCAAATTGTCTCATGACCACTTCCTTTTAAAAGCAGCCCTTAACTTTCATTTTAATAAGATTCCATCTTGGGTAGGAGAGACTAAGGCCTCCATCCTTGTATCCTTCTCTAGGTAATACCTCATTCAATGTATCAGTTTCTCTTTACGCCTGAGGGCTCCCTAAATCTTTTAAAATTTAGCATTAAAAAATAAAACAAAAAAATTAAGGCAGAAACATGGCTTTTCTTATAATTAAGAGTAACTTCAGTTATCTTAATTAAGTAATTAAGCAAACACTTACTGAGTGCTTATTCTGAGACAGCCTGCACTCTAAACTCCTCCTTTCTAATAAATGCTTCAACATAGGTGGTGGTATGTGTGGGCAAAGATGCATTGAACAAGGCCCTTGCTTTCAAGGAGTTTGCTATCTGCAAAAAGAGCACATACAGGTAAATATTTTATAAGATTTTGTATACCAAGACAGATAAAAGATATGTAACTTGTTATAAAACTTAAAGAAGTTCATTTCTGGTCGAAGTTAGAGACTTATGGAAAAGAGGGCATCTGAGTTGGATACTGAGGAAAAGGCAGTTTTGACAGGTGAACAACCAGAGGAAGGCATTTCCTAGGTATAAGAGAGTATGAACAGTGCAGAGATGGCAAAGAATAATGCATTTTGGAAAATGACAAGTACCGTAATTCACTTTGGATGGAGCATCCTCAGTTTGCACTGAGGGTCTGGGCAGAAACTCAGGTCTTCTAATTCCCAGTAACAGCGCGGGTGGCAGTGCTTGCTCAGTTGTTGTCTCTCTTCTCACAGCAAGGTCAACAGTACCGAAATTAAAAAATAAAAAGTAATCTACCTCCAGTGTTCCTGCCACATCCTGACAAGCTCTTTCAGGCTGAAAGAGGTCCAGTTCTTGAAAATCTGGAAATCTGGAGTCCATGGCTGTGGCTACACTGAAAGACATTTGCTCGAACTAGTGCAGAACACTGTAGTGAAACTTTTTCAACTTCCAATCCTGGACATCTTGTTTTAACAAAGAATTTCAAGCTTCTGAGTTCCAGTTGTATTTTGCCTCCTTTCATCTGAGAAAAGCATCTTATCACCACAGTCTTAAGATTCTTTTGAGGTACATCCAGATTTAATTATAAAAGAGCTAAAAGACCAACACATTTTTCTCCAAACAGTCATTTCTCTGGAAGTGAGATTATTTGTCTCTGCCCTTTAGTTTAAAGGGAATAGTCAATTGATTTTTTTCAGACATTTGAATAAAACAGTATAATTGACTAACATCTAATCAGACAAAATACACTTAAAATGTGTCTGTACACTTGCTTAGAGTTGTACCACTTTGTGTAAGCACCACTCCACAAAATGAAAATGTCTGAAACGCAACTGTTCAAACATTTTTAGTGCTTGCTGGATAATGGCCTGGAACTTAATAAAAACAGCTGACAACTAACAAAGAAGCAAAAACTGGCATTTTGGCCATCTTAGTATTACACGTGCAAGCAAATGGAGTACAAGGCAGGCTGGGAAAAGTTGTGAATCACTTCCAAATCTACTGATTTTGAGTTTCTGCAGGAGATCTAACAAAACTCTCCAGAAAATGTCAACCTTCAATTAATAAAAAACCCCAAACATCTTCAGGAATTCCATGTCTGGTTTAGTCTGTTCCAGTGAGTCCACTTGCTAAAAGTCCACACTGCACCATTAATTAGCTGGGCTTGGCAGCACCATTTAAAAATAAGCCTGTTCACTACCAACCACACAGACTAGGGATACAAAATAGGAGCAAGTAATGGATGGGAACCGCGGTTGTGGAAAATGGTCAAAGGGTCAGAAAAGTTGACTGGCACTGGTACAAGCGGCAGAAAAAGAGTAGCTGGGCCAAAAATTAAATAAGCTTCCTGATACTAGAGAACACATCCACGTCTAATTGTAGCTGCTTTATATTGGGTGCCCTTGTACCATATGCATCAGCCACTTTTCAGGCACCCCGTGGTTAAAGTAAAGGAAAGGATACAGAATAGAAGCCAAGCAGGGGAGTGTTGTTACCCCAACATCCGTTCGTTATGCATAGAAACAGCTCACATATCCCAGGGACTCAAACAGGGGCTAAAATTGGTTGTGAAGGGTCCCAAATGACATCTAGGCCTCAGTTTCCTCCCTGTGGCATAAAGGAATCGTTGTTGTTAACTCTTCCGCATCACAGCCCCCTTTGAAACTTGCTAGCGATGGATCATTATTCCCCTAAAACGCAAATTCCCAAAAATTTCTGCATACAATTTCAGGGAGTTTGGGAACCTCCAACTCCAATCCAAGGTCCTCAGGTTCAAAATACAAGGATTGGATAATTGCTAAGTTCTCTTACAACTCAAAAACATCACAAACAATAATCCTTTACGTACAACCAACGCTTTGTAGTTTACAAAGCACTTTCAATTCCACACACATTGACAGGCAGAGGAGGAAACTGAGGCGCAGACAAATTACAGAGTGACTTGCCTAAGGTCACTCGGCCAACTGGTGGCTAGGCCCGGAAGCAAACTCAGGTCTTCCGACTCCGGAGCGCTTCTTCCCACCCCGGAGCTGCCGCCAGACCTCCCGTCCCTCACTAAGGCGGCATGAGGAGGAAAAGGCAAAGTAGAAAGCCCACCACCAACCATCCTCCGGCCCCCTCTTGCCCCCCCAACTGGGTCCTTGCAGGCCCGGAAGGGTGGCGCCAGGCCTCCAGGCCGGCCCCGGCCACCCCCGCCTCCCCGGCCGCGCCAAATCCCGCTGCCGCCGCTGCCTCCCCCGGAGCGGGGCGGAGCAGCTGCCCCCCGCCACCGACCACCCGGACGACTCCTCGCCGGATCGCAAACGCATAGGCCGCCGCCCGAGTTCTGCGTACGAGAAGAAAGACGCGGCGCGAGCGCCAACGGCCACCGGGCGCGCGCCGCGGCGGCCGGGCCTGCGCCCCAAGAGCTGGATGCCAGAGCAGGAGGAAGAGCCGCCAACCGATCGCTCGATCGACCGCGCGCCCACTCCTTCGCCCTACCAGACCGGGGAGGGGGGGAGGGCGCGCCAGGGCTTCTTCGAGTTAGGGGCCTGACTCCCCGGCGACGAGACAAGATGGCTCCTCCGGTCCGCGCCGCAGCTACCGTCCGGGCTGCGTCGCTCGGCCCGCCCCCGGTACTGTTTCTTTAAATGGCGGAGAGGGTCAGGAAAGCAGGAAGAGAGGTGCGCGCATTCACGTGACAGGGGCGGGACCCGCCAACCTAGATCCGGTCACGTGAGAGTGCCCTACTCGCCAATCAGAAGGCGGTGCATCAGGGCGGGGGCGGGAGGAGCTGCGGTTCTTTGATTGGCGGAATGCTCCGTGGAGGCCTCAGGGGCTTGGGGCGTCGGAAGTGTGCGAGGTGGCTTGGGCTGTGTGCACCAGCGCAGACAAAGCGGTGGTTCTGGTGGCAGTGGCTGTTGTGGCGAAGGCGACAGTGGTTTTCTAAACGCCGAATTTCGCGGCGCTGAGTCCTGACATCATCTCATTCAGCTCGGCGCGCGAGGGCGGTGGCAGCGGCGGCGGCGGCAGCACATGGTTCCGAGAGCGCGCTGCGGTTGTTGGGTTCCAATTCTGCGGGGAGGGACAAAGGCAGCAGTGAGCACCGGGCAACGCCCGGTCTAGTGGTGTGCTTGCCCCTGCCCTCGTTCCGGTCTGTGAACATTGGGACTACTTGCCGCGAGGAGGAGACCACCAGACAGAGGCCCGGGAAGGGTTTGAGAGGCTAAGGCTGTGTCGGGGGGGGGAGGGGCGAGGGGCGCGGGCCGCCTGAAGTGATTTGGGCGGGTCAGTTGTGAGGCGTTTTAAGGGCTAGTGTGAAGTAATTTGACCCACCACCCTGAGGGAATTAGGGCGGGACAGCAAACTGGGCTTAAAGGGACTTTGAAAAAAAGAAATCGTCAGCGCCTGGGAGTTATTTCACTTGGGAGGTGGTGAAGCCGGAACTATTGCCACATGCACTCCGTGGACATCTTGGTCTCCAATCTAGGGCCTGTTTAAGGTACCTGGCATCGCTAGTAGTGAAGACATGGGTGATTGTTCAGTTTTCTGACAAAAGCGGGTACATTTCCGGATTGGTAAGTTTTCAGAGTGATAAATTTTGGGGGGAAAAAACGGCTCAAAGAACACGAAGATGAAGCAGTAATAAACTGCCAACTCAAAGACTACTCCAAGACCATTCGCTTTTGACTCAGATTGCCCGGATTGAGCTGTCGCAACTTAACGCTAAAGGAAAGCTCCTTGGGACTGCAGGTTTATGAAGTAGTTCATTCCAGAATACTACTACATAGTCATTGAGAAGAGGAAAAAAACACTTGAAGAAATCACTTGTACTTTTAAACATCTATTTGAATAATATCTTGGATAGATACTAGGTGACTTTGGTTAACTCATTAAGGAGCACAGACTTACTAAACCTTTGTTGGAAAGAATCCTGGAAAAACAAATACATTATAAAGTCATAGTTCCCAGTTAGTTGTAAAAGACTGGAGACCTCATTGCAGTTATGGCTTTCACAAATTACAGCAGTTTGAATCGAGCTCAGCTAACGTTTGAGTATCTGCACACAAATTCGTAAGTATCCTATAGGTGCCACGCCAAGGTCACTGAAACGCATTCCTTGATGATAATTTGGAAACTTTTTCCCCAGAAAATTTTGCGTTTTTACTTTTTGGGATATATCACTGCAGTGAAGTGTATCACTGGATGTCTTTAAGCTCTGTTGAAGGACTGAAATCAGTGAAGTATTTGTTGCTAATCCAGAAGAATATGATTTTCATTTATTGGATGGAAATTTTCTAAATGCAAACTTGAGTTAATTGAAGTCAATATATTGAGTTATTTCATTCAAGTGTTTGATAGGAATTCAACAAGTACTGCTCTATTGGATCTCCAGAAGTTGGACTATTTTAATATCAACTATTTTTCCTCTCTAGTATCCACAGCCTAAGCATTTAGATTTGTAGTGTTTACTTTCTAACAAGACTAAGAAAGAATGAAGACATTTGGTGACAACTTGTGAGAAGAAAATGTCTACTTTCGTTCGCCCTTCCCCCCCATTCTCCTTTATTTTCTTGGGAATGCTCTTTATATCCCATATAGTTTGTATACTAAGCACTAAATGGCAACTTGTTTAAACCCTTGAGTTTTAGATAGTCTTTCCCCCAAATTTCCATGTAAACATGGTGTTCTTGGGTTCATGAAGATTGCCATAACTGCAGTTCAATGTGGAATGTTCCATGATTATTCTTTATGCCCACTCTTGGCATTTATCCAGTGGGGTCTAAACTACTTTTGTATTTTAATACATTTCATCATTTTCTTTTGAGATGAAGGTAAGTATTATACCATTTTAGTACTGGGAGAGGTGATGAGCAGCTCGGTGAATGGTCCAGAATTATCTGATGAACCACCTTCAGAGTTGAGAGCATAGACTTCAGCTATCCAATGAGAGCAATATAATGATTTTTAGCCTTTTACATAAAAAGGACGTGTTATTTGTGATTCTATAATGTCTTTAATTTTTTGCTGTTTTCCTATAAAGGAAATAAAAATTTTCAGATTAGTGAAGTAAATTGTCAAATCATGAGAGCCTGATTTTATTTTGTTTTGTTTAGGAAGCTTATTATTGAACTACAGAATTTTAGAGAAGGCACTGCAGAGGTCACCTCAGTGAATTCTCACACTTGAGGGATGATGAACCTGAAACCCAGTTAGATGAGGTTACTGATCAAAGGTTACTCAGCTAATTGATAGGACAGCCTTGGGCAAGATATTCAGTGTCTTTTTTTATATTTGAATTGACATGTCAAGAACAAGCAGTTGAAGGCCACTTCAATATTTGAATGATTATGTTTGATAAATAGTTGTCTGGGTTCTGAATTTTGGAATGACAGGGAAAATCTGGAATTACAAATTTTGTGAAAATCTTAGAAGACTATGAACTGGACTTCAGAATCTGAGATCTTGTTCCAGCTTTCCAAAGGCCTTATGTAATCATATAATAGTAAAACAGTTAATTGCTTTATGCCAATCACTGTTTAAAACATTGCCTGGAGTCATTTTTACAGAAATCCAATGGGGGTAAGGATTATTCCTATTTTTCTTTTCTTTCTTCTTCTTCTTCTTCTTTTTTTTTTTTTTTTTTTTTAAAGAATCTCATTATGTCACCCTTGGTAGAGTGCTGTAGCATCATAGCTCACAGCAACCTTAAACTCTTGGGCTTAAGTGATTCTCTTGCCTCAGCCTCCCAAGTAGCTGGGACTATAGGCACCCACCACAACACCTGGCTATTTTGGTAGTTGTAGTAGTTATTTAGCAGGCCTGGGTTGGTTTGAACCTGCCAGTCCTGGTGTATGTGGCTGGCACCCTAACAAGTGAGCTACGGTTGCTGAGCCTATTCCTATTTTTCATATGAGGAAACCACTCGAAGAAAATACATTATGTGCTAACAGTTATATAGCTGCTAAGCGGCATATTTAAAGTGCCAAGATTTAAGGCAAAGGGATTTGGCGACAGTGGTTAGTGCTTTTTAACCATTAGGCAGGGCTGACTGGTCAGATTTATCTTCAGGGGCCTATTTGCTTTTCTATAAAGTAAAGGGTTTACTTCCCACTTTCAAGTCTTCAATTTTAGTTTATCTCAATGAATCTCTAATTTGAGGATTCTGGGGTATTTCTCCCTCTTCTTGTGCTGTTTTATAGCTTAATCATGGATACACAGGCAACATAAAGGAAAAGAAGCAAACTTAATTAAGTTGAAGTTGGAGAATTTTCTGTGACTTTGACTTTCCTTGTTGAACTGGAACCACCTGCTTCCATGAACATTTGAGGGTTGGAGTATCATTTTGAATTGGGGATTTCTTATGTGGATCACAACTTTGACTTTTGAAGTTGTTAAACTCTTCAGTGTGTCTGGTTTTACCAGAAGAAAGTATGAAGTGCATTTTTAAAGGAAGGGTTTTTATAGTCTCACATGATGTGACTTCTAACTTACACAGTGATGGAAGATGAATTACCTTTGTGTTACATGGTTTAGTAAGTCATCTTCAGGGTAAATGTCTTGCAGTGCCTGCTTTATTATGTTAAAGATTTTAAAACACAAGATCATTCTGGAGTGTCTGATATCTACAATGTTGCTGTATTAGTGTGGAAAAAAAATGGCCCTTCGTTTACCTCCCGTTTACTATATAGACTTACAAGCAGTGCCTAGACTAGAAAGTTGGAAATCTCTGGTGCAGTGAAAGGACTGTGTGCTTGGGAGATAGCCAAATTTGTATTTCTTCCCTGACTGTGTTTTGGGTAGGTCTGCTTCTTGATCCGGTTTCGTGATCCTGTTTAGTCATCTGTAAGATGGGGATGATCTGACAGTGTTTATGAGAATTATGTAAAATAATGCTTATAAAGTTTTTAGTTCATACATGGTACACAGTAAACATGTAAGTGGTGATTGTTGTTCTCTTTGTTGTATTAATTTAAGTAAATCAAAAGTTGGTCATTGTGGTTCTACCATGATGTTTGGTGCTACTAGTTAGGCAGATAAATTGTTGGTGAATTCTGGAACATATGTCCTGAACTACTTTTGTATTCAGTTTGTGTTAACTATTGATAGTTACTCTCTTGGTTACACCATCCAGACTTGAAGCAGGCCTGGGAAATAATTCTTATGGTAATTTGATGGTCTTAGCTAATATCTTTTAATACTGGATGTTACTGGTATGAGAGGATAAAAATCAGAGTTTTTAAATAAAAGGAGTTTTATGCTACTGCTTCTCTTTGGTGATGAGTTTTGTGACTGGCCTTCCAGATGGTGTAGTGGTAGATGTTCCTTTAGCCTAAGATGCATTGTCTTAAGTCACTTTGTTTGCAGTACTGATAAATGGTCTGATAGAACAGTATGCTAAGTATAAGATGCCTACTGTTTATGCCTATTCTTGTTGGGACATTTAATAACTTTCATTATCTTGTCCATGTGACATTTCTGGGTTGTTTTAACTGTATGTGAAGTGAATGTAGAGGTTGTCAATTTAGAGACTTACATGATTTTTAATCTATATTAAATTCATTTCGGTATATATCCAGAATTTCTTATCTTTATTTTCTAGCAATTAAGGTAATTAATTTTATTGATATATCCAAGAACTCAGCAGAAGCTATCAGTACGTTAAACCTGTGGTTAATCTGGCTGGATGTAAATAGGGAGATCATTCTCCTTACTTAACAACCTAATTTACACATTAATTTGTTGCTGGAACTGCTGAGCTGCAAAACTATTCCTGCTGTGGCACAGTAGTATAAAAGGCAGGATCAGTTGAAAGTGGACAAGTTTACTAAAAAAATCTTTTGTGTTTTTCCAGATAGTTGGTCTTTCTTAGGTCACATACAGAGGATCTTTAGGTCTGTTAACAATTCCTGATTTTTGTCCATTTTATCTCAAATGCTAGCTAGCTGTGAGTACACCTCTTGGAATATTATCTGGGAAAAAAAAGAAAACTTGTGTAGTAGTTATGTTTTTGATTTTTATGATTTTGAGAAGTGTTAGAACTCTACTTTATTTTATTTATTTATTTTGAGACACCTCAAGCTGTCGCCCTGGGTAGAGAGCTGTAGCATCACAGCTCACAGCAATCTCCAACTCCTGGGCATAAGTGATTCTCTTGCCTCAGCCTCCCAAGTAGCTGGGACTACAGGCGCCCGCCACAACATCCGGCCATTTTTTGGTTGTGGCTGTCGTTGTTTGGCAGGCCTGGGGTGGATTCGAACCCACCAGCTCTGGTGTATTTGGCTGGCGCCTTAGCTGCTTGAGCTACAGGCAGTGAGCCTGCACCCTGCTTTAGTACCTGGAAGATCTATTAGTCATTTAGAGGTCGGGAGAAGATTCTGAATATTGTCTCTGACCTTAGCAACAGTTGTTACAAAAGGTCCCACTGTGATGTATACTGCTATCACAAAAATACCTGATAACTACATTTGAAAATTATATATTGGCTTATCTGAAATATGTATGTGTGGAACAGCATTGATACTATGTGGAACAACAAAGACAGTTTGGAATATTTTTAGGTTCTAAACATGCAAGGCACATTTCTAAAGATGTGTACGGAGCAATGAAAAATTGGTCACAGGTACTGTGTACTTGCCCTTTTGAGATCTGCTTGCTGGCTTTTTATGTCTCATTTTCATGTGAAACAGTCAGAAATATGTATTGCCAAGAAACAATTGCTATTTCTATTTTTTTTTTTTTCCTTTGAGACAGAGCCTCAATCTGTCACCCTTGGTAGAGCGCTGTGGCATCACAGCTCACAGCAACCTCCAACTCCTGGGCTTAAGCCATTCTCTTGCCTCAGCCTCCCATGTAGCTGTGACTATGGGCCCGCCACAACCCCCGGCTATTGTTTGGTTGTAGTTGTCATTGTTGGTTTGGCAGGCCTGGGCTGGATTTGAACCCGCCAGCTCTGGTGTATATGGCTGGTGCCTTAGCCGCTGGAGCTACAGGCTCCTAGCCTGCAATTTCTATTTTTGGTTTCCTTGTACAAGGAAAAAAAACAAAGGATGCCAGAATTAGTTTTCAAGATCACTCAGATTCACCATTCTTACTATCAAAGACCAGAAACTTCATTCTTTAGCTTATTTATTCTAAAGTTAGTTCATTTTGATACAAGTTATAGTCTCATTCTTATTATTGTGCTCTTCCCCCACCCCAGGATCTGTATTTCTGATTTTCTTTGATTTACATTAAAGTACCATGAGTAATGAGGAGTATTGTAATAAAATTGGTTATATTTCTACATAACAATTCTCCAAGTTAAAAGAAATTTGAGAGTATAGAAAACTAATTTTTTAAGTTTTTAAGTTACCTGTTAGACAGGAAAATGGTTGAATGCTTGAGAACAAACATTAGATTTACTTTTTTTGAGACACAGCCTCAAGCTATTGCCCTAGGTAGAGTGCTGTGGCATCACAGCTCACAGAAGCTTCCAACTCCTGGGTTTAAGCGATTCTCTTGCCTCAGCTTTCCAAGTAGCTGGGACTACAGGCGCCTGCCACAAACCTGGGCTATTTTTTGGTTGTAGTTGTCATTGTTTGGCGGCCTGGGCTGGATTCGAACCCTCCAGCTCTGGTGTATGTGGCTGGCGCCTTAGCTGCTTGAGCTACAAGTGCTGAGCCTAGATTTACTTTTAACCTACTTACATTACCTACCTTCGACAAGTCATCTTAATTTTCTAGCTTATTCCTTCCTATTTCTTCAGTGGAGTAATTTACAGAGTATATATTTTGTTTATTCAATTGATAATTTAAAAAAATTTGAAGTGATAATTCTAGAGAGTTAAATATTTTTATTAAGATATAGTTTTATGTAGTTTTGTTTCCTTCCTGTTTTTTGGCTGTTCCATGTAAAATAATTAATTGGCTTTTAGCCAGAAGAATTTGAGCTCTGCTTTCTAGGTGAATCAATGATAAAATTTCTTTTTGTTAGAACATATTTACTGGTTGTAAATAAGTATGCCTTTGAATTAGCAACAGAGAAATTCACTGATCTTATGGGGAGAAGTTCTCCCTACAGTTCTATATCTGGTATAGTTTTATTTAATACAAAGATTTGCATTTGTAAAAATTTGATGAGTTACTTGAGGAGGAAAAACCAATGTTACTAAGCAGTTTAGTTGTGGGTATTTATTTTATAAACAGATGTTTTACAATTTTTTCAAAGTAATATGGTAAGTAATCAGAGATCCTGGATGCTGGCTATTTAATATTGATATGTTTCATTTAAAATTTTTCTCTTTGGCTTTTGGTTGAAATTCTTATGCAGAAAAATCAGGAATAAATTGGATAGTTTTGAAAAATTGATGGTAATGTGTGTGTGGGTTAATGATGTTGTATTTACTAAAAAGTCAACCTTGATGGGTGTGGTGGCTCATACCTATAATCTTAGTGCTGTGGGAGGCTGAGGCAGGAGGATGGCTTGAATTCAGAAGTTCAAGAGCAGCCTGACCAAGAATGAGACCCCTATCTCTACCAAAAATAGATAAAGTTAGCCAAGTGTAGTGGTGTGCATCTTTTAGTCCCAGCTACTTGGGAGGCTGAGGCAGGAGGATTGCTTGACCCCACGAGTTTGAGGCTGCGGTGAGCTATGATCATGTCTCATCTAGCTTTGGCGACAGAGTGAGACCCTGTCTCTGAAAAAAAAAAAAAAAAGCCTGTATTTTTTTTTTAGCTGGTTCTATGTTGTGGATGCATCCAACTATATTATAAGGGCTGTTATGGCAAATACAAAGAAGTTGAGCATGTTCAATGGATAACATGTTAGCATTTTGCTTTACCAATACCTGTGTGTGATATGCCAATGAAAAAAGGAAACTCATATGCTGTTGTGCAATTTATAAGCAAAAATAGTCCCTTTGAAAGAGGGAGGAGAGAATAACCTATTTCTTGACTTTCTCAAATTGTGCATAAAAACAGAACTTCCTTTACATTAGAGAGTATACTCTTAAGAATGTCTTGAACAATTTCTTCTGGGAGGACAAGAGCTTGGTGTGGTTTCCTAAGTGACTCTGTTAAAGTTAACTGCCTCCTTTTTTTCTTCTTTCACTTTATTTTATTTTATTTTATTTTTTTGAGATAGTTTCACTCTGTTGCCTGGGCTAGAGTACTGTGGCCTCAGCTTAGCTTACAGCAGCCTCAAATTCCTGGGTTCAAGTGATCTTCCTGTCTCAAGCTTCCCAACTAACTGATCTACAGGCGCCTGCCACAATGGGCAGCTACTTTTTCTATCTTTAGTAAAGAGGGAATATTCCTTTGCTCAGGCTGGTCTTGAATTCTTGAGCTCCTGAGGTCAGGAGTGAGGTCAGGTGAGCTTCCTGCCTCAACCTCCCAGAGTGCTAGGATTACAGGCACATGAGCTACCTACTCTGAGGAGGAGGAGCCAGTGGTGGGCCTTTTTCCTCTGGGAGGCTGCTCAAAGTTTGGGTTGGGTAAATACAATGTTATTCAAAACTCAATAAAGATGGTATTTATGTATGAGACATTGCCTTGCAGTTCTTTCTCTAAGATATTTAGAAACTGATCACTGGTCAAGGCAGTGAAAAATGTAACTATAATTTAGGAGTCATACTTTAATTCATAATGCTTTTGCTGACTCTTATTTATCATTTCAGAACCACTCATGAATTCTTATTTGGTGCTCTTGCTGAACTAGTTGATAACGCAAGGTATGTTGTCTTTAGACACACAGTTTGTGCTGGGAGTGGAAACATTTTGGGTAGTTGTGACCTTTGCTCTCTGAAGACTCGAGAGGAATGCATTTCTTTAGCAGCTGCAACTCCTAAGAAACCTCTTACTAAAAAAAACTTTTCATTTTTGAAAAAATATTTTTGGGTGATAGCAATTTATAAGCAAAAATAGTCTCTTTGAAAGGGGGAGCACATTTGTGTGATAGCACATTTGGTTACTTGATTGACTAAAATTCATTCATTGTTCTTTGTGTTCTAGCATAAAAATAGTGAATTTATCACTTCCAAAACTACTTCCCTTGGGTATTAGAGCACAGAGAATTGCAGAGAATTAAGACAAACTTAAGAATCAAATTAATGGGGACAGATAAACTCTGATTTTACTTGTGCTGTCGGGACAGTACACCATTTAATGTCTTTAAAACTATGCCAGAGTTCTGCATCTTCCTAAAATGTATATTGTTAAATAATCAAAATATCTTTCACTTTTTAAATTTTTTAAAATATATTCAAATAAGTGTCATTCATTGTTGGCAGCTATGTTTGGAAGAAATTATTCTCAGTTTAATTATTATCATACTGAGTTCTTAGTGGTGGAATCATATAAATGATAACTTTATAAAACTGAATAGAAGTTTGGGTTTGTTCAAAGACAAAGATCAAAGTCCAATTCAAGATTCTGTTTATAATTATGTTAATGAAAATATTGTCCCAGTCTTATTTTTGAATGCAAACATAAAATTCATACCCATCATTTATTGACCAGATGTTGATGACTAATGAAGGAAGAAGAGGTTAAGAGTTGACAGTAGATACCCTAAACAGATACCAAGTTAATGAGCTTGTTGATAATTTCTTACATTCACCCAACCCCATATAATAACCTGTTATTACATTTGTTGTTAGTATTAACTGGACTGTTTATGGGAGTATGCAGGTTGAGTTGTTTAATCAGAAGATGCCCATTTTATTTCAATCCTGGTTGACTGATAATTTTTCCATTCAAATAAAAAAATATTACGGCTTACTGGGAACTGTGTGAATTTGCCATTTGTTAAATTAGTGAGACCATACCGTATGGTGGCAGGCTGCTTTTTGGTTATCATACGCTGAATTAGAGATTCCTGGGAGTATATGTTCCTTACTCATGCATGCATTTTGCCAGTCTCTCTCATATTTGAAAATGTTTTTGTATCTTTGAGAATAGGTACCTGTATAGTTATGTGGATTTTGAGAATTTTTTTTTTTTTTCATATAAAGCTAATGAAATTTTCATTTTCCTTACCTGCATTTGGCAGAAGTGGACTAAATTACTTCAAGCCTTTATAGAAGTCTTCATTGATGACTGAATCTGTATGATTTCAGCCAATAGCTGGACTCTAGTGGAATACCTCAATTTCTTTTCAGGGTTAGGCAGGGTAAAATTATGGGCTTAGGAGTCATTTCTGCTGACTGTAGTATAAATACCACAAAACTTGATTTTTCATAGATTTTGTGCAGATTGTTTTCCTTTTTTTCTTAAAATTTTAACTGTGAAGGAAAAAATGAGCACGTTATTGGAATGTCTGTTTATCATGGCAGTCAAATGAGTGAGAGAAACAAATATTTGAATCATTTCTTAGTGGGTAAAGGGAAATGATCTTGCTTATCCTATAGGTATTTTCCTTTCTTTTTTTGGAGACAGATTCTCACTCAGTCACTCTGAGGTTGAATGCCGTGGCTCACATAGCTAGCAGCAACCTCAAACTCTTGGGCTCAAGCAATCCTCTTGCCTTAGCCTTCATAGTAGGTGGGACCACAGGCACTGGCCACTATGCCCAGCTATTTTTTATTTTATTTATTTATTTATTTTTTTGAGATGGGGTGTCACCCTTGCTCAGGCTGTTCTCAAACTCCTGAGCTCAAGCAGTCCACCCACCTCCGCCTCCCAGAGTTTAGGATTATAGGTGTGAGCCACCACACCCACCCACCTACAGATATTTTCACCATGAAACTGGCATTACAAAAAACATATTCAGGCCCTAAATGTAATGTGATTTATCTTAATGTGGGGCTTCAGAAATGTTTTACAGATGTATAAGGAAAATTGTGTTGCCAAGTATAAAAGTAAAACTTTAATGAGTATAGAATTCTGTATCGTTTCCTGAAAACTGACTCACTGCTATGGATTCTACATAAAATATCATACATTTAGGTAGTTTATATTTCATATTCTCATTTAGATCTTGACTTTTTTCTTTTAATTTTGCAGAGATGCTGATGCCACCAGAATAGATATTTATGCAGGTAACTCAGACTTTAATCTTTTCTTTTGATATCTAGTTGATCTTAATGTATTTATTACCGTGTCTAAGAAAAAATGAGGGGTTTCTGGAGTCTGGGGAGATAGTGCGATTATTTTAGGTCATAGACTAGAAACAGGGCAGCCCTAGTTAGGTCATGGTTAGCTCTGGTCAGGCATAGGAACCAAAGATAGTGGTTTCAAGAACCAGGGGTATCCAAATGTGTGTAAATAGCCACCAGGAGATTTATGAGAGTGATAATGTAGAGTAGTAGAGAGTGAAATGACCAAGTACTAGTCATTTTTGTGGTTGGAGTTAGGTGAACTGGGTTTGTGGTACCTACAGCCAGATAGAGATCTTGTTTGAGGCCATATTTCTCTCTCTTCACCCTTGATGATCACCAGCCCCCAGGCTGGAGAGTTGCATGTGTCAGTTGCAGAAAGCACCTGATAACTAGGTTGGCTCTGAGTTTTGCAGAGA
This sequence comes from Loris lydekkerianus, assembly GCA_963574355.1. Taxonomy (NCBI): domain Eukaryota; kingdom Metazoa; phylum Chordata; class Mammalia; order Primates; family Lorisidae; genus Loris; species Loris lydekkerianus. The sequence goes on from CAUYPK010094642.1 coordinate 44,577, forward strand.
TGTTCTCAGACAGAGGTGTCAGGTGGGAAGGAAGGCTGCTTGGCTTGGAATTTAAACCTGTTTTGTTAGTTTGGTTGGCTCTCTGTTATACAGGAAGATTGCTGCTGCTGCTTTTTTTTTTTTTCTTACAGTTAGAACAACAGACCTTATTGGTCTTTCATTTATTTTGCTAACAGTTTACTTTCTGCCCGGTTTTTGTGTTAGCACCTTTTTGATCATTTGAATACTAAAAATTTGGAAGTGGATAGTAAGAAGACAGATTTTGAATATAATTTGGTTAGTGTGGTATATTTTTCAGACAGACTTTTCTGAAAGGTTTGAGGTAATACTTTGAGTAGCATGGACTAGTTTCTAAGAACTGCATTTATGTGGCAATATACAGTTATCACAAACATGGGCCTGTTTGATGAAAGGGAGTAAACCTGTAACTAAGTAATTCTCAGAACCTCCAATGTCATATAATTATGAAGACTCTCTGTCAGATATGATCAGTTTCTCATGCCTGATACACTTTGGAGCAAAGAAAATCTTCAGAGCAGCTGAAAGCTAGCTATACTGCTAAAATTCTGGAAGCCGTCTGTTCAGAAGTCTCTGCCATAGTGGGCTGCTTTTATTTTTAGAAGAACGTAACAGGGAAAAGGGTGCACAGCAGAAGAATGTTAGAAGATGGCTACTGGACAGATGGAGGCCCCTTTCCAAGAACCAAAATGTGTCTTATGTCTAATTGTGCTTTTGTAGGGAGTGGTAACAGCTACCTGTGAAAGAAATGTTGGCTGTTTTAATTATTTATTGTTTTAATTATTGTTCCCATAATAAAGCAGAGAATGGGTTCCTACTCCAAGTGATGTTGAAGGGACAAATGATAATAACTGAGTGTATTTGGAAGAAGTTTTTAAGAAAGATCTTTTTTTCACTCCTACCACGTTTAGTAATTTCAGCAAGAAAATTTAGTTCTTGCCACTCAGATTGCAGAGAACAGTTGGATGTCAATTTCAATGAAAAAGACCCAGTGTGTGTTTATGCTGTGTTCAGTGCTACTTCTATTGTGCTTTGGGAAGAGAGGGAGGATGAGATGGATGGGGTCTGCTTTAAGAAGTTAGTCTCTAATTGGAGAGATAATTAGTACACTATAGATAATTAAAGAACAATAACTAGATCTTGAGGGAATAGTCAAGACATTTAAGGATTAAATGGTGTGGTAGAAGCATTAAGCACCATAGCATTTTGGAAAAAACATTTGATGTGTTCTAAGTACCTTGAGATTGGAAGTCTTGACTGAGGTATCTTTAACTTCACACTTTCCACCTTAGGGCCTTATTAACACATTCAACAGGAGAATAAGGCAATGGAATCAGTAATAATATTAAAGTTCTTGTTTTAGTACCTGGGGGAAGGCATTTTCTTGATCTCCAATTCTGAAACTAGATTGATTCTGAACTTGGAAATTTTTGTAAGTATCAGAAGTGGTTTGAAGTCCCCGTAAACTCAAATTGTAAAGACTATTTTTAAAGCTAAGAAGGGCAAGAAAAAAGGCAGCTTCTGAAAGTAGAGGTGTTCATTTACCCAGAGCATTCTTATTAGTTGGGGCTGGGTCAGAATATGTGTTGTTTTTTCTTTGAGATGGAGCCTCAAGCTGTCTCCCTGGGTAGAGTTCTGTGGCATGACAGCTCACAGCAACCTTCAACTCCTAGGCTTAAGTGATTCTCTTGCCTCAGTCTCCCAAGTAGCTGGGACTACAGGTGCCAGCTACAACCCCTGGCTATTTTTTGGTTGTAGTTGTCATTGTTGTTTGGCAGGCCCAGGTTGGATTCGAACCCGCCACCTCTGGTGTATGTGGCTGGCTTCTTAGCTGCTTGAACTATAGGCACCGAGGCAGAATATGTGTTTTTATTGACATTCTGGACTTTTGTGATAGGTAGTGCCACTTCCTCAAAGAAGGATCCTTTTTGATGCCAGAGGAATGGTTAGTAAATGAAAAATCAGAGCAAATGAGACTAAAATTAAAACTGTTCAATCAAATTAGAATATGACGAAGAACTTGGATGTTAGTCATTGCTAAGGACACAATTACTTTATCATCTCTGATAGCACCCCTGACTTTTTACTTATAGTTCCATTTGAGATCTCCCACTTATTTTTCTCTCAGTGGGAATTGGATGAGGGATGTCAAGCTTGGGAGCAGCCAGGCCATATTGGGAGATGTGTACCCTTTCAGAATGGTTCTAACAGTCTCACAGAGCTGTCAGCAGGATCTAAAGCACAGTTGCTTGTTTCCAAGATGTGTAATGGAAGGGGGAACACACAACTTTCAGCTGCTTATGCTCTCCTCTGTCCAGAATTCTCCCTCCATCCCATTTCTTTTCTTGGAGGCTTTAGATGTAACTCACTTCATTGATTAAAATAAATATCTGGTGTTACAAATGAATCTTCATGGTGGAGATAGATTTGAGCAAAGAAGCCTTCTAAGAACTGTTGCTTTTCTTTAGCTCAGCACTTCTCAAAGGGTGATTCACCTGTGGAGACTTAAATCTCACCTGGAAGCTTGTTAGAAATGTGAATGCTTAGGCCCCACCTTGTACCTAAATAATCATACTATCCAGGGTGGAGCCCAGTGTCTGTATTTGGTGATTGTTTGGGTGATTCTTATGCACAAAACGTTGTGCTATAGCAGCCTTTTCTTGGCCTCCTTCCGGCTAAACGCTCTTGGTCCTTTGTTCTACTTTATGCTGCACAGAGTCCCAGAGACTAGAATCCATTAGTCTGTATGCTCCATGAAGTCAGTGATCACAACCGGATTGTTCATTGCTCTTCATCATATAGCCAGGTACATAGGACATGCTCAGTAAATAGCTGTTGAATAAACAAGTGATTGGCATAGCCATTGTAACCAGGTGAAGGCACCACACTGTCTGTTTACAAAGTTGAAGAAGTACAGCTGTATTACCAAGTCTTTCTTTGTCGGAGGCAGCATTACATGCTACCGTGTATCTGGGCACTACGAGCTATTTACAGGCTGTTGGTCACTATGTGTCCAGGAGACAATAGAGGTCTCGTATCCTTGTAAACTACATGAAAAAGTTTTGAAATGAAGTCCTTGAGCCAGAAAGGGATCCCAGACCCACCGTCAAGTGATAATTGTGTGTTAAAACAGCCTGAGAATTCTGTCCTGACACAAGAGCCTAGAAAGTAACTTCTTAAGTAGTATTCAAGGAATGCCAGTGATCCATGAGGACTTTTCAGATGTACTTGGCTTGAACCAGTTTCTAGATTCCACAGCAGAGTCTTCATGAACATCTTATGGTTGTAATGTACAGTACGTGGCTCTTGGCTAGAATTAGAACACTGCTTTTACTGTGCTCTGTACCTGACCCAGTTTGAGTATCCATATGAAGTTTCACTTCCTCCAGCTGGAAACTTTGAAGGCTTTTTGCAGTTACTTGTAACCTGTTCTTGCTTACCACATCTGATTTGGATTCCTCAGACTCTGATAAGAGGCACTACCATAAAGAGACATTTTCTAGCTACCAGGAAACAGTCTTCCTTATTCCAAGAACTTTCTTGAACTTTCAAGAAGTACTTGCAATTAGTTGAGTTTCCTGAACATTGAGTGATACTTGAAAATCTCTATGGTTTATAGCCTTGCTGAAATGGTATTTTAAATTACATTAGCTGGACTATTTAACAGAGGATAGTTAGGACTTACTTGAAATTTTAGCCTGAGGGGAGGACAAAGAACATTTTTAAACTGAGATTTGTGAGCTTATATAGTTGTAGAAAGTTAGTGAACTGCAACAGTGGGGAAGATTATAAAATTCTCAGTTAGAGACCAGACTCCAAAGTAGCCTTGGACTTGTCCCTGTAGTATTTTATACAGGCCTCCTTTGTTTTAGAAGTATTGCCTTTATTCAGGTGCCAAGCAGCATCTATACTGGGAGGTTGGTGTTAGTGGTCCCTTGTTTGCTTTTATGGGTTCCCTGCCTACATCTGTGCCTCACATTCTTCTCTTCTTGTCTACACTTCTCTGATTCCAAGGCTGGTTCTTTCTTTGCTCATCTAGTCCTCATTTGGGACAAAAGACTAGCATAGTCTTTTGGAAACTAGCATAGTCCCCTTTCCTATTTGCTTCTCTGTTGTCCATGACAGGTTTGGACCAGGACTGGTTTGAGTTGTCACTTGCTGCTTTAGAAGACAGCTACTGAAAGAAGTTCTTCCATTTACTGGAATGGCAGCGTCTGTCTGTTGTGTTCCTTTTCAGTTGTCCAGAAAGCTCTGCCAAGGCTGTTGTGTATCTTAATGTCAAAGGGAAACTGTTCTTTGTCAGGTCCAACTGGAAACCAGGCATTTCTCACTCTTCCTTGTGCCATCTTACTTCTGGGTTAGTCCTTTCAAAGACCCATAGCTAACTGGGGATATGAAGATGTATACGAATTGCCTAGAAACAGCAATTAGTCTGGGAATGGACATATACACATAGTAATTCATCTTTTAGATAGCACCTGCCACCACTATGTCCATACCATGTCTTGGCTTAATCACTTTGTCTGAAGGCTACCCTAGACTTAACTTACAAAACTTGTTGAATTAGAACAGTGTTGCTGAAATACAGAAAGTGATAAGAGTACTTTAGTGGCACAGGGCAGAAGTGATAGTAATCCAGGTGATGTGTGTACAGTACATTCAGCAATCTTGGATGTGGTTAGGTGTCAGACCAGGTATTCCTTTCCCTTCTTATAGATTCTCTCAATCTTTGTCATGAACTACAAAGCACTGGAGAACTTTTGATGGGAATTTGCACCTTCAAGGACCCTGAAGTTTAATTCATATTAGCTTACGAAGCTAAGTTTGACCTGACCTTTTTGGACCAAGATTTTTCTACCTTGATCCATCCTCTGATCATACCAAGGTTGCCACTCTCTGGTGTATAACAGCCTAGTAATGGCAGCTACTTCTTTTACAGAAAGGCGAGAGGACCTTCGAGGAGGATTTATGCTTTGCTTTTTGGATGATGGAGCAGGAATGGATCCGAGTAAGTGATGAGATGATTGTTTCTTTGGGGGTGGAGGTAACCATTTTTACAAAATACTGATTATGTGAACTTTTTTTTTGTTGTTGTTGCCTCATTGTTGTAACTAAAGATCCATCTGGGGAGTGAGAATTCTGTTGCAACATCTCAAGCTTAATTCTGCTAATGTATTTGCTGGGGCTTTTCCTGACATGGGTGATAGAATTTGAGTGGCAACCTGAAGTCAGTCAGATTACCTGTCTCTTACATTGGATTTATCAGCTTGCACAAACATCTTAGAACCACAGCTACAGAGGACTTCCCCCTTTTACCATATTGTAGTAACAGAACACGGGTCATAGTGAAGGAGGTACGACAGCCAGGCAAACCTTGCCTCCATTTGCTTCATAGCTGTGAATTTCCCTGGAGAGAGATTTTCAGTAGACACACAGCCCTGCTTTGATTTAATAAGGCTCAGACCTTTGATTTTAAGGGACCTGGAAAAAGAAAGGTAAACTTTTTACTTTCTCTTGTGTCTACCATTTTAGGTGATGCTGCCAGTGTGATCCAGTTTGGGAAGTCGGCCAAGCGAACTCCTGAGTCCACCCAGATTGGGCAGTATGGGAATGGGTTAAAATCGTAGGTATAATAGCAGCCTGTCACAGTGCTTAAAATAAAATCCAGTGATGATCTCCTCCTTGTCCCTTCCATGACTGTAACCTTGGAAGAGCAGGGAAGTCATAAAGGAGTGGTGGTTTGGGAGTACCTTACCAACTGTTGTCTTGGCTGAGTTTGCTGCACAGATTGAAAAGTATGAACGTCCAAAACCAATTAGGGCAGGAGAGGCTGTAGGTTTCTCTTGGCATTGTATCTCTCCTATTAAAAATTCTTATTTTTACCCTGTAATTGAGGATGTGAGTGGTACTCTTGTAGGGTTGGGCTGTGTCTGAGATGATGAGGGAGTCTCCTCATAGTACGGTCGTATCCCCAAGTACTTGCTGCATGTCATGCTTTGTGCTAGGCACTGGCTACCCAGGGTATGTAGGAGAGAGGCAGGCCCTCTGTCCCCGGAAGACTCTGTCTCCATGCACATGTCCTATAAGGCCTTATAGCAGGAACCTATCTGATGTCTTTCAACTCACTTGGGACTTCTTTTCTTAGCCCTTAGTTCCCACTTGTTTAGTGTTTGGAATGTGTTGTTCTGGTTGTGAGTGAAGCCCCAAGAGAAAGAATTCTATTTCTGAAATGCTCACTTCTAGCTGTACATACCTTTGGATAGAATAAGATTTAGTGGACTAGGAGCTTGTGTGAATGGAAGTGAGTCGTGGTTCCAGGGTTGCTGTGGAACCGTGTTGTTTTGTCTGAGAGATGGTGGTGGTTTGGTCAGTCACCTGCATCAGTTGGGCCTCGTGTGCTTTGGGTGTGTGGAGAAGAAAGAGAGTGCTTCCAAAAAATCAGGGGCCTGATCCCTGGATTTTGTGATTTGTCTCTCAAGATGGAAACCAAATGGTAATAATGAGTACTTATTAGTTGATAATTAATAATGAGTACTTATAGTACACAGTGTGCCAGGCACTGTGCTAACATCTTTACATTTTATCTATATCTCATTTAATCTTCATGATAGCCTTATGAGGTATGGGTACTAATCTTATTTTCAGGGGAAGAAGTTGAGGTTTACGGGGTAAAGTGACTTGCCCAAAGGTGTGAAGATGCCTATATGTAGAGGCAGATGTACAAACCAGGTCTTTCTGGCTGCAAAACGGAGCTGCTGTTCCTTTCACTACAACCAGACAAGCGGAGGTTCACATCTTGCTTCAGCCACTTAATTACTTCTGCTCCTTAGTTTCTTCCTTTTTAGATTGATATTATGATTCATACCAAATGGATTAAGGATTACATACTATCATTGCTGTGAGAGCCTAGCTTCTGGCTTATTTTATTTCCCATTTTTTGATCTTAACATGGCAAATTCCTGGCTTGTTTCAGTGGGTCGGGGAAGGGCCTAAGAACCTTTTTTTTTGTTTGTTTTTTTAACTGATGAGATGGATCACCTCTAATCACAGATAAATCATATGGGGTGATTCTGATGCATGTGATCTATGTTCCCATTAACCAAGGCCCCCTAGAGTCAGTGGAAATCCTGACTTATTTTCTGAATTATAGGTCAGCTCTGCCTCTGACCTGGTGCTATTAGTTCTGTGGCCTTAGGCAAGCCATTTCACCTATTTCTTAATTTATACAATGGAGTTCTAATTGCTCACATTCCCCCTTACTGAATGTGATTCCGGAGCAAATGAAATGTGACTCTGAAAGTGCTTAGAAGACTGGGAAGCAAAGTGCAGAAGTTGAGAGTATTGTCATTCGCATATTTTAGTAGACGACTTTTGTGAAGGGCCCATCGAGATGGAGCCATCTAGTGTTCAGAGTAGAGAGTATGATCATTTTGGAACCAATTCGTAAGTTGTAAAAGAGTGCAGAAGGAGGTAATTTGTGGTGAGAATAGGGCTGAGAAATAGGGAAGTCAGCAGAGAGGTGGTGTTTGGGGTTCTTGCTACTCAGGTTGTAATGTCAGGATAAAAGAGAGAGGGACAGCAGGGGAACAAAGCAAGTTTTTGCAGATTAGGACCAGGGCAAGCTTTGACAGAAGTTGAGATAGTATGCCTCATTTCCCTACCCCTAAGCTTTAGGGAAGATGGAGTAGGACTGGACTGTGAAATAATCATAGGAGGGAGCATTGCCAGCACTTTGGATACAGGAGGAGGAGAAATGACTTGGCAGCCCCCAGGGCATCTCTGGATAGTGTCCTGGGAATTCCCTGAGTGTTGAGGAAATGGGGCATGACATTCATTTGTGTGCTTGGCATGCCAGTCTGGTTTTATTTGTACATAGAAAAGACTAATGAGCCTTCCCACCTCCATCATCTCCCTGGGGTGTTATGACGACTAATGAGATAACAGCCGTAAAGCCCAGAAGCTGCTCAGAAGAAAGGAGCTAAGCAGCCCCATTGTTCAGTGGGCAGTCCTCCTGCTGGTGCTTCATGCTTCTGCCCTGCTCTGGGCTGCCTGGAAAGGCCTGCCTGCTGCTTACATGGTTTACTGTGGCCAGAGGAAGGAAGCAGTTGATTCCATTCTGACTTTACCTCAAAGAATTTGGCCTCAAGGCTCAGTTCCCAGAAACTGGAGGCATCAAAAAGCAAGGATCTGCCTGTGTCATAATGAGCTTGAGGTGGTAAAACTGGAGATGGCTATACTTGTTGGGCATGAGCTAATTACAGGTTTCCTTGAATACTGTGGTCAAAAATTATATTTTGTTAGCCCTAATGTTTTGCTGAGCATATTGTGTTTTTGGGTCCATATTGTGTTTTTGAGGACTTGTAAGTGCAGGCACTAGGCTGTTTGATGGTGGTAACATTTGATGAGTGGACAGAGGGGAGTTTGTGTCAGTGAAGGAAGGACAGGATGGGAACTGGGTATGGTCAATATGGAAAAATGATGTGTTGAAAGTATTAGCTACTGGAATAAAGTCCCTTGGTGGCACAGGGCATAGCAACCTTCATGTGGCTTGGATGAACGTGGAGCTTGGGGCGGTAGGGTCACTTGTTAGCGTTGGCAACAGGCTGTAAGTGAGACTAACATGAGACTAGCGCTTGGCAGTGAACATGCCTTAGAAGGGTGGTGAGAGAGCTCTGGATGGTGGCTAAGTGTGGTCAAGCAGGGAGTAGGTAAAGACTAAGGAATTCACAGGCCAGTGGAAAAGCTGATCAAGGAGTGTTAGAGGGGTGGAGAGGGAGCCAAAGGCTGTGGCACTCAGCTCAGACTTCTGGGACCTACGGGGCCTTTAGGAGAGTCCCCTGAGGTTGGTTTCGATAATATCCAGAGTGAATTTGCAATACCAGTTCTTTTTTTTTTTCAGACAGAGTTTCACTTTGTTACCCTGGATATAGTGCTGTGGCATCATAGCTGACAGCAACTTCGGTCTCTTGAACTCAAGTGATCCTCTTGCCTCAGTCTTCCAAGTAGCTGGAACTGCAGGCACCCACCACAATGCCTGTATAGTTTTACTTTTTTTTTTTTTTTAAAGTAGAGATGGGGTCTCACTTTTGCTCAGGCTGGTGTTGAACTCCTGAACTCAAGCGATCTGCCCACCTTGGCCTTCCAGAGTGCTAGGATTATAGGAGTGAGCCAATGCGCCCACCTGCTGTACTCCAGATGAGTTTTGGAATCCCTTGGAGAATAATCTGTTCATCTTCTCTTTTAGGGGCTCAATGCGCATTGGGAAGGATTTTATCCTCTTCACCAAGAAAGAAGACACCATGACTTGCCTCTTCCTGTCTCGCACCTTTCATGAAGAAGAGGGCATTGATGAAGTAGGTTCCACTCAGTGTGGTCTGAATTACTGCTCCATATTTCCTGGGTCTGCCTAGGCTGCTTTCATAGGCATTTTGCAATTCTGGGCTCTTTGGGGGTGCTGCAGGCTTAGAGTCCGTGCCCCTGTTTTATAATTAGCTGATTGCATGAAGTGGTTGAAAAGCAGAATCTCAAAGTACTTTGATGAACAGCTGTCCTGTTCCTGTGTATGAGACTATAAAGTGGCAGGACTTAAGAGTTGGATTTGTAGGTCCTCTAGATCTGCAGCCTGAATTCCATATGTCAGAGGGATGTTATCACATAGAGTTGTCTTATCTGGGAGTATTTGGGCTTCCTTGTGTGTTTCTATGAATGCATTTTCCTTTTGAGGAAATGTGTTGCTTTAACTGCCTATGTCAGAAGCCACAAATCTGACACCTACAGAGTCTGAGCAAGTTGTGAAGCAGGTGAGCATGTGGAAAACGTCAGCAGGAAAATGGCAGCTCATGCTCTGGATTTCACTCGGGGAGTGCCAGCTATCCAGCTCCAGTGATCTTTGCTATGCTGCAAGCAAGACTTAACAAATCCAGAATATTTTGACTTTAAAACATTTTGGTAATTAATCGTACAAGCTAAATATATGATAAGATGATGCTCTTATGGCCTGATGGCTCAAATATCTGTAGAGCTGTTTCTGGTGAGGTCTGTGCCCCCTTCTTGGGGGACTCAGGAAAGTTCTGTGGTCTGCCCAGCCTTACACTAGATTCTTATATCCTTTCATATGTGAGAAATGGAGGCGCGGGCTAAGAGGTTCTGTAGAGAGAATTTTTTTTTTTTTTATGGAATTATTATTATTATTTTTAAAGAAATTCATGGCTGTCACATAGTAGATAGTTGAATTCAAACTGAGCCTAAATCATAGCAAACCAGTTTATGCCAGGAGTGGCAGGCTGTCTTCTCCTTCGATCTTTTTTTTTTTTCCCTTTTGAGGCAGAGTGTCACTATCGCCATCTGTAGAGTGCTAAGGTGTCACAGCTCACAGCAACCTCAAACTCTTGGACTTAAGAGATTCTCTTGCCTCAGCCTTCCAAGTAGCTGAGACTATAGGCACCCACCACAGTGCCTGGCAGCTATTTTTTTTTGTTGTTGTTGTCATTGTTGTTTAGCAGCTCCAGGCTGGGTTCGAGCCAGGTTCGAACCCGCCAGCCCCAGTATATGTGGCTGGTGCCCTAATCACTGAGCTATGGGTGCTAAGCCATTTTCCTTCCATCTTTACTTAGCAAGCCAAGTGGGTTTGCCTTTTTAGTTTGGTACATAGTTCATTCAGTGTACTCAGAGTGAGGGAAGTGCTGCAGCTGTAAAAAGCAGGCTTCTGAGAGAAGGTAAGACTAAAAATGGAGCCCAGGATGGAGTTTGCAGGAATGTTTCCTGATGAAGGAATGAAGATGAGAGAAGTGTGTTTAAGTCAGGAGAAGCCACTTAGTTAAAGCCTTGTGGACTGTGGCAGGGGAGTTGGCAATAAGGGAAATAAGTGCTGGCCTTTGGAGAGCTGGGAGGGCCAGGTTAAGCTTGACCTCAGGGTCTCATGGAATGTGTGGGACTTTGTAAGGGTATGTCAGTATCAGATTTTCTTTAAAAAAAGTGCTAAGTAGGGTGGCGCCTGTGGCTCAGTGGGTAGGGCATCAGTCCCATATACCAAGGGTGGTGGGTTCAAACCCAGCCCCGGCCAAACTGCAACAACAACAAAAAAATAGCTGGGTGTTGTGGCGGGCGCCTGTAGCCCCAGCTACTGGGAGCCTGAGGCAAGAGAATCACCTAAGCCCAGAAGTTGGAGGTTGTTGTGAGCTGTGTGACTCCACGGGGCACTCTACCAAGGGTGATAAAGTGAGACTCTGTCTCTTAAAAAAAAAAAAAAAGGCCTAAGTGGTGATTATGTGGTGATTGGATTGGGAGGGTTGGGACTGGGCAGGGTGGGAGGGTGTATGTGTGTGTATGTATGTACATGAGTGTTGGAGTGGACCAGTTGAGATGACCAGACCATGTGTAGCTTGATGAGACTTCAGTAGGGATGTGAAAGGGATAGATGGAGTCATCTCTTCAGGATTTAGTGCCCCTCAGGTTTGGTGATTGGTCAGTGGAGGGGGGAAAAGAGGAAGGGAGATGTCGTATGGATGACTCCCAGGTTCTGCTGTAGATAGAGTTGGGGGTGGGGTTGCTCCCTGGACTGGGGAAGAATGGAAGAGGGGCAGTGTGGAGGACCCTTTTTGATCTGAGCCTAAATCACACCAAATCAGTTCATGCCCCGACTCGCGGGACTAATTCAGCAGGGACCTAGGATATGAAGGGAAAGAGTGTGGGGGGAACAAGAGACACGAAAAACTGGGAGCAAGACAGGATTCTGATTAAACTCCCAAAAACTTTATTTTTTGACAGCTATATAAACACAAGCGGAGGGGGGAGGTGTGCTCAGAGGTATGAGAGGGTGAGGAATTCCAGGAGCAGGTGTGGTAATCCAATGGTCAGGATGTTCGTTTCGCCTAGGGCAGTAACTTTCCAAGCACTTGACTTAAGCGATAAGTTTCCAAGGTGAGCTTACTCTTAAGTATTGGCTCCCGGCAAGTAGTGCCAAAGAAGATGAAATATTTGGGAGTATACCTAACAAAGGACGTGAAAGATCTCTACAAAGAGAACTATGAAACTCTAAGAAAAGAAATAGCTGAAGATGTTAACAGATGGAAGAACACACCATGCTCATGGATGGGAAGAATCAACAATGTTAAAATGCCTATACTACCCAAAGCAATATATAATTTTAATGCAATACCTATTAAAACTCCATTGTCATATTTTAAAGATCTTGAAAAAATAATACTTTGTTTTATATGGAATCAGAAAAAACCTCGAATGGCCAAAACATTACTCAGCGATAAAAACAAAGCAGGAGGAATCATGCTACCAGACCTGAGACCGTA